>OX352772.1:310415-400141 GCA_947095535.1 Poecilobothrus nobilitatus | reverse complement strand
TGTTAATTATTTCTGTAAACTTCAACTGGAATGTGAAACTTTAAATAATTGTATATAAAAATGTAAACTGTTAAAACAGATGCGATTAATTATATTTTTTTTCTTATGTACTTTAAATTATGTACTTTGAAATGATTTAAATTTTAAACAAAAGTCATTGACCTCGAACGGTTATATTTTAAACAAGTTGTAAAGATAAGTTTAATGTTAGATTGTTTTAGAATTTTTTAGATCAATCGTTCATTAACTTTCGAAAGGAAAACATGTAAATTGTAATTTAGAAATAAAAAAAATAAAGTTTTTTTATTACGTATAAAAACATTTGGTCCTTCGAGCCGGATATCTGAATATAATGAATATTGTGAAGGTGATATTTCAAAGTGCGATATTTTAAACCGTCTATTCTAACACAGAATAATGTTTAAAATAAATTAAAAAAAAAAAAACTTGTGATTTAAGGTAAAAAGTGTGATATTTTAAACCGTCTATTCTAACACAGAATAACGTTTAAAATAAAATAAAAAAAAAAAACTTGTGATTTAAAGTAAAAGGTGTGATATTTTAAACCATCTATTCTAACACAGAATAACGTTTAAAATAAAAGAAAACCTTGTGATAATAAAATTTTTATGCCAGAATATTTTAAGTAAAACATATTGAAAAACTTGTGGTTTAAAATAAAGGGGTAAAGAACTTGTGATTTACATTAAAGAGTGTGATATTTTAAACCGTCTATTCTAACACAGAATAACGTTTAAAATAAAATAAAATAAAATCTTGTGATTTTAAAACCGCATATTCTAACACAGAATAGCGTTTAAAATAAAATAAAGATAACTGGTGATTTCAAAATTTCCATCACAGAATATTTTAAAAAATAAAAAAAGGAAAAAAAAACCCAATTTGAAAATTAAATAAAAAAAAATAAAACTTATGATTTTAAGTGCTTCTGCTTTAAAAAAGAATTAACCTTTATTTGAATATAAATCAAAATTGTGTTTGAAATTGGAAAAAATTGTTTGATCAAAAAAAATCAAAGAGAGTGTGTGATTAATAAAAAAAAATTACTTTGAACTAAAACTATTATAAAATTAAAAACTTATAAACTATCTGAACTTATAAACTTACATAATAATAATATATAACAATAATTATTTATAAGTAATAATATAAAAACTAGATTTAAACATAATATAATTTAATATAATAATACAAAAAGCGCGCGCGGTATAACAAACGGTCTTGCGAACAGTAAAGGGCAGCATCAGGTCGGATTGGTAAGTGTGTTGTTGAATTTTCAAATCTAAAAAAAAAAAAAAAATATTTTTTGTATTAAACATTAGAAATTTTCATCTTGAATATATTAAATTATTAAGCTAAAAGATATTATATCAAATTACCAATAAAATTATAAAAAAAAAAAAAAGGGAATCAATCATAATTTAAATTCATTGCATTATACAAATACATTATTAAGTTAAATTCTATTATATTTATTACGTTATTATATTCTATTATATTCACTATTATATTCAAATTCGTTATAAAAAATGGCCGACGCAAAAAGAATAGAGCAAATGATCGTCAAACAAAAGGTTCAAAAAATGCTAATGGAAAAATTCATAACTAACTATAAGAAAGATGGCTCAGTGAGGAAAACGAGACCATACTACGAAAAAAAATTAAAGGATTTCCAGACAATGTGGGACGCTTTCGAAGAGGGTCATAGATCCATTCTATTCTTCAGTGTGAGCGAAGAACTAGAAATTAACCATGAATATATTGAGAATGACGTGCATGCGGAGACACAGAGTTTTTTTGACAACAATTATCATGCCATGTTGGAGAAATACCAAGAGGAGGTGAAGAGAGATACGACTTCTGTCGAAACTCCAGTAACCATAGCAAACATATCGAAGGAGAATCGGAAATACATTGATAGCGGAATTCAACTTCCAAAAATTTCATTTGAAAAATTTGGCGGGGACTACACGAAATGGCCAACTTTCCATGATCTATTCACAACAATGATACATAATAATGAATCGCTATCGGATGTACAAAAACTTCAATATCTGAAAGTACAGCTAATCGGTGAACCTGAGCAATTACTTCGTCATTTTCAGGTTACCGAAAGGAATTATGTGGCTGCATGGGAATTGTTGATGGAGAGATATGATAATAAGAGGGTGCTCGTCAACAATCAACTAAAGAGGCTTTTGAACCACAACACGACCATCAATGAGAATGCACAGGGCATTAAGGGGTTGTTGGATACAACATTTGAATGTTTACAAGCTTTAAATAATTTAGATATAAACACAGAAACATGGGATCCAATAGTCACGTTTATCGTCACCCAAAGATTGCCGCAAGCAACTCATCAGTTATGGGAACAAGAAATAAGCAAAACTAAAACAATTACCAGCCTTAAGACGTTAAAGGAATTTTTAGAAGCCAGATTTAGAGCGTTGGAAGCTGTAAATTCAAGAGGACCAATAAAAGCAGAATTCAAAAATACAAATAGTAATATCAAAGTTAAACCAACAATCAAGAATTTCCATTTACAAACAAATTCGATGTGCTCGTTGTGCAATGGCCACCATGTTATAAGAAGATGTCAAAAATTTTTAGCATTAAATCCTTTAAAACGGTCAGAAATTGTACGAGAAAAACGACTATGTTTAAATTGTTTGGGAGCTGGGCATATGCTGAAAGACTGTTCAAGTCAGCATACATGTGTTCATTGTAACAAGCGTCATCATACTCTCATCCACTTCAAAATGAATAATGTTATAGTGGACAATCATTCCAATGATGGCACCAGAGCAGTCTCCAGTCCTTCCACATCACGTCAAAAGGACACAGTTATAGCGACAAACCACATATTAAATGTTGATAGTCCAGAATTTATACCGTCAGTTCATCACAATCGCACAAATGACAATAACTCATTTGGGTATAAAGGTCGAGCTCATCAAATTCTACTTGCAACAGCATTATTAAGAATTCTAAGCCCAACCGGAGAAGAAGGTGTAGTGAGAGCCCTGATAGATCAAGGATCACAGGCTTCATTCATAACAGAGAAGGTGGTTCAAAGGTATAGATTAACAAAGAAAGCAATCAACGCTACAATCCAAAGTATTGGTCGAGAAAAAGTACACTCTGTCAAGTCACGTGTTAGATTTACTTTGAAATCTCTTCATCAAGAAATTGACATCAATGTGGAAGGTTTGGTACTACCGAAACTTACAAATTTGTTACCTCAAACTGATATACAAAATAGACATTGGAAACACATAGAAGGTTTAGAACTAGCTGATCCGAAGTTTTACGAACCCGGTCAGATCGATGTACTTTTGGGTGCTGACGTGTTCAGTCAAATTTTGTTAGAAGGTTTAATGAAGGGGGAACCAGGTATGCCGATCGCACAGCAAACCATATTTGGTTGGATTTTATCAGGCAAGAATCATGAATCCGCACCACAAAATGTAACAATAAGGAATTTTCATTTATCTTTAAATCTAGAAAAACAGCTAAAATCTTTTTGGGAGGTGGAAGAAGTGCAAAACACTGTTTTGCAAACAGAAGAAGAGAAAGAATGTGAAAGGATATATACCGAAACAACAACGCGGCGTGCGGATGGTACTTATGAAGTTCAGCTACCATTTAGAACAACGACACATAGTGACTTTTTAGGTCCATCTAGAAACATAGCACTACAAAGGCTATACCAATTAGAAAAGCGTTTTAAAAATAATGTAGAGTTGAAATCAGAATATATTAAATGTATCAATGAGTACAAAACATTGGGTCACATGAGTCTAGTTGATCCAGAAGAGCTCTTTCAAAACAGTGGGCCAAACATCTTGTCGTATAAAACCAGCTACCTGCCTCATCACGGGGTTATTAAAGATACGAGTACCACAACAAAACTTCGAGTAGTATTCGATGCTTCTAGAGCGACAAAAAGTGGCAAGTCCTTAAATGACATGTTGTTAAAAGGACCAACGATTCAAGATGAGTTGTTGACAATATTGATCAGATGGCGAAAACATCGAGTTGCCTTCACGGCCGACATCGAAAAGATGTATCGTCAAATATGGATAAAGAATGGGCACACGGAATATCAGAGAATAGTGTGGAGGGAAGATCCATTCCTTGAAATTCGAGATTACAAATTATTAACAGTCACGTTTGGCACAAAAAGTGCACCATACTTAGCAGTGAAAACTCTAAAAAAACTGGCACATGATGAAATGGATAATTTTCCTGTAGGATGCAGAATCATAAACAATGACTTTTACGTCGATGATCTGTTGTCGGGAGCAGATGACGTTGAAACAGCATTACAGGCTCAACAACAGATCATAAGCGCCACAAGATCGGCAGGATTCTCATTACGAAAATGGATGTCTAATAGTAACAAATTATTGCGATCATTGCCACTAGAAGATTGCGAAAAATTACTTCCAGATCAAAACAATGACGCAGAGACCACTCGAACTTTGGGTATACATTGGAATCCAAAGAACGATTCTTGTGGATATTCCATCAACCTTGAAGAAGCTCCTGTGACTTGGACTAAAAGAAGCATATTATCACAAATCGCAAAGTTATTTGATCCTATGGGATGGTTAGCCCCAATTATCATATCGGCCAAAATTATCATGCAAAGGTTATGGCTATCAGGGTTACAATGGGATGATGAAGTAACAGCTGATTTAAGAAGGGAATGGATTAAATACTTTCAAAATTTAGAGAAAATTAAGAGAATTTCCATTAAAAGATGGATCGGATATTCCGAAAAAGATACAGCTATTGAGTTACATGTCTTTTCAGACGCTTCTACAAAGGGTTACGCAGCTGTCGTGTATATGAGTACGACAGATTCTAATGGCACAAGATCAACATCGATTATCATTTCTAAGACAAAGGTTGCACCAATAAAGACCATATCGTTGCCACGACTTGAATTATGCGCTGCCGTATTAGGAGCCAAACTCTTAAAATATACTCTACAGGCTCTACGAATATCACAACCAATAAAATTATTTGGATGGACAGATTCCGAAATTGTACTCGCATGGCTTGAAAATCACCCAACAAAATGGACAACATTCGTCGCCAACAGGATTTCACACATTCACGAGCTGGTTGGTCAAAATATTTGGAATCATGTACCGACAAAACAAAATCCCGCAGACGTCGCGTCAAGAGGTTTATGTCCATCTGAACTTGAAAACCATCCCTTATGGTGGCATGGTCCAGACTGGCTAATGAAATCATACACACATTGGCCAAATAAGAGGGAAGCCCATACCAGCCTTGAACAAAGAAAGCTTCAGATAAATCTTGTATTACCAACATTGAATAACGATATAATCGAGAACCAATTTTCGTCATATACAAAATTAATTCGCGTGCTAGCATACTGTCACCGATTCATTGCAAATTGTAAACTCAAAGAGAAAGATAGGAGAGAAACCCACTATTTAAAATCAAATGAGATTAAGCAGGCGTTCAAACATTTAATAAAGCGGGCCCAACAAAGGACATTTTCAAGAGAGGTAGCTATGTGTAAACGAAATGATAATTTAAAAAAGGGTACTTTAATAAAATTAAATCCGATTTTAGATCAAGAAGGTATCTTACGAGTGGGGGGTCGTCTTAAGTTTTCAGAACTTCCGTATTCAGAAAAACATCCAATCATTTTATGCGACAAAGATATTTTCACAAAATTATTAATTGAAAAGGTTCATAAAGAGTGTCTACATGGTGGACCACAACTGATGATGTCCATACTAAGAAAACAATTTTGGATTATTAATGCTCGGAATACGATCCGTTTTCAAATATACAAATGCATTCCGTGCTTTAAACAAAGGGCTGAAACACGAACTCAACTAATGGGCGAGTTACCAAAAAGACGAGTGCAGATGGCCAGACCATTCCTACATTCTGGTTTAGATTATTGTGGCCCATTCGAGTTGAAAACCCACAAAGGAAGAGGTGCTAAACGGTATAAGTCATATGTAGCTCTTTTCATTTGTATGTCAGTCAAAGCTATTCACCTGGAATTAGTAACAGATATGTCAGCAGAAGGATTTATAGCTGCTTATCGAAGATTTTGTTCTCGTCGTGGATTCTGTACCGATCTATATTGCGATTGTGGTACTAATTTTGTAGGCGCACATAAAATATTAAAAAATCAAACACATTTTATGGTAGGAGATATAAAAATGGAAGTTGCTGAATTTATGGAAAATGTCGGAGTTAATTTTCACTTCAATCCCCCTGGTTCACCACACTTCGGCGGTCTATGGGAAGCTGGAGTTCGCTCAACTAAACATCACTTAAAAAGAGTGTTAAATAATATCACACTAACATACGAGGAGTTCGCCACGGTATTAACACAAATCGAAGCATGCTTAAATTCAAGGCCACTTTGTGAAATGACAAGTGATCCTCAAGATTTATTACCGCTAACCCCAGCTCATTTCTTAATTGGTGATAGCTTGTTATCTACACCCCAACAATGTGTTTTGGACTTGAATGTGAATAGACTGGATCGTTGGCAACATTTGCAACATATCCTGCAGAGTTTTTGGCGACGATGGAGTACCGAATATTTAAGCCGTTTACAACAACGCCCTAAATGGAACCGAACACGCGAAAATTTAAAGATAAATGATTTAGTCATAGTAAAGGACGAAAATCTTCCACCGAGTAAATGGCTTCTCGCTAGAGTTATAGATACTCATTCGGGCTCTGATGGATTAGTACGAGTAGTGAGCGTTCGCACGAAAAATTCAATTTTCAAACGACCCATTTCCAAATTATGTGTTCTTCCAATCGGAAACCAACCGCTTGACCAAACTGATCATAATTCGCAAAATCAAACCGATTCTAAATTAAAATCAAACTAAATCATTCATATAATCAAACATTCAAAATCACATACAATTCAATAGCACACTTATAAAACTATCAAATTCGTTTTTTTTTCCTATACAACTCATACACAAAATTTCTAAATTTATAACACACTTAAAAAAAAAATAAAATAATATCATATTAACAATTTCTCACCATTACGTTCCTAGTTAGTTGAATGCGCAGTTCCAGATAGTGAGTAAGGGGCACTATATCCTCTATCTTCGGTGTCAGCGATCGTTCCGGTATAGACGTTGTCGTTCAAGGATGATAACAATTTCAAAACAACCTAAAAACCTAAAAACCAAATGGCAGAATAAGTTTTTTTGTTTATCATATAAAAGTTGTATATAATTTTATTAAAATTTTTTTTTTTTTTTAGTTTAAAGAGAAACCTGAATTGATTTTAGATTTAGATATTCCTACGTAATATCAAGGGGGGGAGAATGTTCCGTCAGCGCATTACATGGATTTACCTACAATTGAAAATAAGAAAACACAAAGAAACACATCAACAAAATATTTAAATTTATACTTATCTGAAATATGGGAGTTGAATCGTCACCATGTCACCGAGTCATCAAGTCATCTCTCACCAACAATATAATGTATTAATATTCTGAAATATAATAATACAATATAATAAGATTCTGTAATATAATAATTTAATTTAGTATTTTGTTTATTACTTACGTGTTTATTATTTACTTACCTTAAATGTATGTGACAAATATTGTTATGTCACATATTAATTCACAATAATTACTTTTTTTAATAATATTTCATTTCTATTGTTTCACTTAGTTAAATATTAAAATTGAATTATAGAAATAAATTATTAAATTATATTTACATTAATTCTAATAGATGGCTCTGATCCATAATCATGGAATATTATTATAGAACATAATGTTAATTATTTCTGCACACTTAAAACTTATAATGTTAATTATTTCTGTAAACTTCAACTGGAATGTGAAACTTTAAATAATTGTATATAAAAATGTAAACTGTTAAAACAGATGCGATTAATTATATTTTTTTTCTTATGTACTTTAAATTATGTACTTTGAAATGATTTAAATTTTAAACAAAAGTCATTGACCTCGAACGGTTATATTTTAAACAAGTTGTAAAGATAAGTTTAATGTTAGATTGTTTTAGAATTTTTTAGATCAATCGTTCATTAACTTTCGAAAGGAAAACATGTAAATTGTAATTTAGAAATAAAAAAAATAAAGTTTTTTTATTACGTATAAAAACAATAATAATAATAATAATAATAATAATAATAATAATAATAATAATAATAATAATAATAATAATAATAATAATAATAATAATAATAATAATAGTACAATAATTAAATAGTATAATAAATAGTACAATAATATTATAACAAATCAGCAACTCTGGATATTCATCAACTCAACGATCTTAGTGATCTAGCGGTTAAGCGACCTGAAGAAACGGTAAGGTTTCTGAACGTCACGAAATGGATCTAAACTAAAACCTAATATAGCCCTATTATAAGCTTTATGGTCACGGAAGTGGTAGCAAAACGGTACTAACACGCTAATTGGGGTCACTGCCATGAGCGGCGGTAGCCAGCCACCTACACCAACCAACCGACCAATATACATATGTATATATACGAACATTCATTCAAAAAAAAATAATTTAAAAGCATATGCATATATATAAAGCATTTAAATGCATATATTTTTATTTTTAGCACATTTCCAAAAAAAAATTGGAAAAATGTGCCTATTAGATTCACTCTGTCCCTCCGTCGGTATGTTTACAAAACTTCTACACCGTTAAAGAAAGAGAAAAAAAATTTAAACCATGGAGTCAAAATTTTTTACAGAACAGCTTTTTCATCGACTAGGGAGAGCTACAGTCCCTCAAAACTTGAAAAAGCCCAATTTTTAATTGAAAGTGGTAAAAAAAGAAAATAAATTTGTAAACAATATAAAATATAAAATATAAACAATATAAAATTGCTGAAACAAATGAGTCTGTAATTGAAATTGAAAAGATTTCCGAAAGGAAACTATGAAAAAATCGAAATTGCCTTACTACTACGGTTTCAACAAATTAGATCCAACGGAAATATATTAATGGAGCAAGCAAAAATTCGTGTTCTAAAGAACATTAATTTTGATCCAAATACTGGATGATTGGCATTTTGGAAAGATAAAAATAATATGAAATTCTATAAAGTTTGAGGTGAGAATACTTTACAAATTGTTTTAATATTTTTATAAAATAATTGAGTTCAATATAGGGTATGTACCTATCTACATTATTACATACATATTCCAAAATTTGAAATTTATTTTTATAATTTTTTAATGTGAAAAATTGTCTGCTAATGGAAGTCTCAGCGTCATAATACTCTAAAAATATTTTACCTGAAATTTTGCAAAATTATGATGAAGCCGATATTTTTATCGTTGACGAATTATCATTATTTTATAAGACCCTTTCGTCAGGAACAATGACACAATCGTCTGAAAAAAATATTTCAGGTACAAACGTTCCAAAACAGAGAATCACAATATTTGTAATATGATCGCAGACCGGAACGGACAATGGAGAGCAAATATTATTGCTATAGGAGAAATCCACCCTATACAGAATCCAAATCCTATACAAAAATCCATGACGTTTTCGGAATAAAAAATTTCAATTAAATATTTTAATAATAACAAGGTTTGGATGGTTCACAATTTTTGGCTAAAAACTTATAGAACTTCAACAAAAAAATGCTCAATCAAAAAAAAGGGGGTACTTTTTGTCGATAATGCTGCCTGCCATAATATTTTCGAAACCTTCACAAATTTTAAAATAGTTTTACTAGCACCAAATATCATTAGTATTATACAGCCTTTGGATCAAGGAATCATTAAGTCATTTAAAGTTCGCTAATATTTGTATATTTTAAAATATTACTAAAAACTAATATTAGTAAAAAGGTCTATTATCGTCATTCAATAATTCGACAGCAGTTATTTGCTCTTGAAAAAGGAATAACCATGCTTAAAAAGCAACATTTAATAAATCACCAATAGAAGAAACTGAAATTGACCATGATATTGTGGAAATGGAAATTGATCTGCCTACAAATATCAGAAATGGATTTGGTTGGTATAGACTGTAACGAAGATTGTTTTGGAAAACTCACAGATAACGAAATTTTTGAACAAACCACCGATGAAGTAATTGAAATTAATGACGAGGAAATGCTTGAAGAAACTGAAGATAATTTAAACTGCATAGAAAACCTTATTGGGCGTAAAAAAGTATTAAATGCTTACATAAACTAAAAATATATATTGTTTTTAGATGTAATTAACAACTCTAAACATTATTACTCTAAACATTATTGTTTTTAGACGTAATTAACAACTCAACTTTTTTTGTTTAGATTTCTGAATTTTATGATTTATTTTTTTTCTTTTAAAAATATTTGCGAATTTACATGTTTTACACTCGAACGTTAATCAACGATTAAAATACAAAATTCTAAAACAATCTAACATTAAACTTATCTTTACAACTTGTTTAAACTATAACCGTTCGAGGTCAATGACTTTTGTTTAAAATTCAAATCATTTCAAAGTACATAAGAAAAAAAAAGTTTTAATTAATAGCATCTGTTTTAACAGTTTACATTCTTATATACAATTATTTAAAGTTCCACATTCAAATTTAAGTTTACAGAAATAATTAACATTATAAGTTGTAAGTGTACAGAAATAATTAACATTATGCTCTATAATAATATTCTATGATTATGGACCAGAGCCATCTGTTAGATTTAATGTAAATATAATTTAATAATTAATTTGTATAATACAATTTTAATATTCAAATAAGTGAAACAATAGAAAATGAAATATTATTGAATAAAAAGTAATTATTGTGAATTGATATGTGACATAATAATATCTGTCACATGCATTTAAGGTATGTAAATAGTAAATACATAACTACAACTAAATAACAAACTGGTAATAACAATTAAATAATAATTGAATAATTATTGGTGGTGTGAGATGACCATGATGATCAAAGCTGACCCAAGACGTTGATCATGATGACTCGGTGGTGATTAAACTCCCAAATTTCAGATAAGTATAAATTTAAATATTTTGTTGATGTGTTTCTTTATATTTATTTGTAGGTGGATCCATCATGTGATGTTGAAGACAGAACATTCTCCCCCCGTTGATATTACGTAGAAATATCTAAAATCAATTCAGGTTTCCCTTTAAACTAAAAAAAAAACAAAATTTTAATAAAATTATATACAACTTTTTATACGATAAACAAAATAAACTTATTCTGCCATTTGATTTTTAGATTGTGTTGAAATTGTTATCATCTTTGAAACGAAAACATCTATACTGGAACTATCGTTGACACCGAAGATAGAGAATAGTGCGTCTTACTCACTATCTGGAACTGTCCATTCAAATAACTAGTAACATATTGGTGAGAAATTGTTAATATGATATTATTTTTTTTTCAAAGTGTGTTACGAATTTAGAATTGTGTGTATGAATTGTATATAGGAAAAAAAAACGAATTTGATAGTTTTATAAGTGTGCTATTGAATTGTATGTGATTTTGAATTTTTGATTATATGGATGATTTAGTTTGATTTTGATTTAGAATTGGTTTGATTTTGCGAATTATAATCAGTTTGGTCAAGCGGTTGGTTTCCGATTGGAAGAACTATAATTTGGAAATGGGTCGTTTAAAGATTTAATTTTTTGTGCGAACGATCACTACTCGTACTAATCCGTCAAAGCCAGAATGAGTATCTATAACTCTAGCGAGAAGCCATTTCCTCGGTGGAAGATTTTCGTCCTTTACTATGACTAAATCATTTATCTTTAAATTTTCGCATATTCGGTTTCATTTAGGACGTTGCTGTAAACGGCTCAAATATTCAGTATTCCATCGTCGCCAAAAACTCTACAGGATGTGTTGTAGATATTGCCAACGATTCAGTCTATTCACATTCGCCTACAAAATTAGTACCGCAATCGCAATATAGATCGGGACAGAATCCATGACGAGAACAAAATCTTCGACAAGCAGCTATAAATCCTTCTGCTGACATATCTGTTACTAATTCTAGGTGAATAGCTTTGACCCACATACAAATGAAAAGGGCTACATATGACTTATACCGTTTAGCACCTCTTCCTTTGTGCGTTTTCAACTCGAATGGGCCACAATAATCTAAACCAGAATGTAGGAATGGTCTTATCGGAAATTATCGGGAATATTTCATTATAATGTAGTTCCGTTGCATTAGTCAGTCGACCTCCTACTCTTAAGAATTCGTTTTGATCAAGAACTGGATTTAACTTAATTAGGCTATTTTTCTGTGACATTGTTTTGTCATCCTTTAATGATTGAATTTCTTTGCAAAAACTTCTGTGTTGTGATCTTTAAAAAATTAAAATTTGCATTGCACGATTTATTTCCTGAGCTCTTAGATATCCTTTACTTTATTTAGTTTTCACTTTGAATTGTTTATGAACCGATAACAATGCGCCACGACTCGTAATAGCTTTGTTAGGGATGAGAAACGTAATTCAAAAGGATCAACCTCTTTTTCTGTGTTTATATGACAAATTAAAACCTTTCTTTTTTCTAATTCTGGAACCCTGCTTATTGCATTCCACCAAAGCCGGTAATTTGCTATTTCTGCAGTATGCATTCCTTTTGTTGCACAATCCGCAGGATTTTGTTTTGTAGGCACATGTGACCAAATATTTTTTTCCAAAACTAATACTTGGCGGTACATGTGCGAAACGCGATTGGCAACAATTGTGGTCTATCTGCTAGGGTGCTCTCTTAACCAGGCTAACACGATTTCCGAATCACTTCATCCATAAATTGAGATATTTTGATCCAAAGATAATGATTTGTTCATCAGTTGAATTAGCTTGGCCGCCAGGCTGGTAGCACATAATTCCAGTCGCGGTAAAGATAATGTTTTTATTGGAGCGACTTTACTTTTTGCGGCAATTAAATTAACTTTTCGTGTACCTACAGAATCAATAGAACATAAGTATAGAACTGCTGCGTAGGCCCTTATTGGGGCGTCTGCGAAAACATGTATAATTGGATCCATCTTGGAACTTGTATTTTTGTGATATCCTTTAAACCGATAGAATAATTGAGCCATAGTTGTTTTAATTCGGTACTTATGCTATTATCCCAGTTGAGCCCCTCTAATCTTTGCGTAATGATTTTCCCTATTATGATTACTGGAGCCAACCAACCTAACGGATCGAATAGCTTTGAAAGTTGTGACAATATTGTTCGCTTTGAATATTCTTGTTGTGTGTCAGGGAAATTTAACAAATATGAGCAATAGTCTGCTGTGGGATTCCATATTATTCCCAATGTTTTTACTTCGTCTTCAGCTTCTGTTGATGATAATACCAATTTGGGCTCAATATCACGCAATGATGTGAGTTCTTTTCTATTTGACTTCCATTTGTGTAATGGGAATCCCCCACTGTGCATTAATTTCATCATTTCGGTCTTGATTTGTAATGCCGCTTCTCCCGATAACAGATCATCCACATAGAAATCTGAGAGCGCCACTTTGGATGCGTGTGGATAATTTTGTTCTTCGTCCTTGGCTAATTGTTGCAACGTTTGGGTTGTCAGATACGGTGCGTTTTTCGAGAAACGAATCTTGCCACGATGGAAGTTCCTTTCCCTGGCTGTAGAGGACAACTTCTGGACAGTAGTAAATAGCATAATTGGTGCCCAGCCTTCCACTTAGATTCCTAAATTTTGTATCGCTAACAAACATTCATTTGTAGTGTCTAGTATTGCTCGAATGTCTTGCGATCTTTCCTGCTGTATGTATTTTTGCGAAAACAATCTTTTCAGGTGGTTATTTAGTAAAATTTGCTTATTTTCATAGCGATCTTTTAAGGTGCCCCAAGTTGGCCTATAATTATTGTTGGTGATTTGGAAATGCCGCAACAGGTGCGCCGGATCTCCTATCAGATGCATCTTCAGATATTGCAATTTTTGGCAGGACCCAATCCATGGTTCTCGTGAATTAAAGATCGAAACAAATCGTGAAACGACGGCCAATTCAAGTAATCGCCATCGAACTTTTCTAACGTGATCTTTGGCAAATTGACATGACTTTGCACAACTGCTTTTTCGGTCGGGGCTTCGGTAAACTATATATGTCGACTGCTTTCAAATTATCTGAAGCCTGCTCGTAAACTTTAAAATATGAGTCGCTCAGTGTACCATAACAGCCATCCTGTAGGTAAGGCTCTTTTAACAACTCTTTTCCCTCATCTGACTGCGAGTACTGTAGTAATTCCATGTGGGTGTTGGTGAGCTTTTCACTTTGCTTGCTCATGTAAAGAATTGGTGGAACAACTGATGAATCTTTTGCCAAACTTATAGATGTTCACGTTATACGAACGTTGTATGACTGGTGTTTTACGTTTATTTATCTTATTTAAATTTATTAACTTTGTTATATATTACAATAAAGTATGAATTATAATTGTTGAATTTGATAGAAAATTTTGGATTTGTATATGTAGATTTGCAATATATTGTAATGTAATAATATAATTTAATATAATGTAATATAACGTAATAAATGTTAGTATATGGTGTGCACACGTGCAGTAATCTCGTTGTATTTGTTGTTGAGTTTTAACAAATAGCTAACTAAGTATAGTTTACTTTTAAAATTTTGTTACTTCAAGCCAACTTTAAATGTGTGGAATAAATAAATTTTTTCTTGTGCTGTCCCTTTTTTTTATAAATGTTAAATATACCGTTACTTATATCGTTATTTCCAAAACGCTAATATAATATAAATTAGATATATTGTTAATTACGTTCAAAAGTAAGGCAGACTTTATTGATAATGGTTTCTATATATTTCGTTTGGTTTTCTGTATATATAGACTTCAAAATTTTACACTGTTGCATGTACTTTATGTTAATGATTCATTTTGAATCAATTAAATCAATGAGCGTGAGTGTGGATTTTTTGAAGGTGCGTTTGTTAGTAATTAAAAAAAATTGGAATGGACTTACTTTGCTTGTAGAATCCTCCCTGTTGCTCCCTGTTAAAAAACTAAAGGCTCCTTTTTTTAACTAATTATGATCACTTTTAGTTTGTCACTGTTCTCTAATATTCTCTTTTTTTTTTTTTAACAAACAACACACACAAGATAGTTTTTTAGTTTTTATTCACACTTCCACTTTTATAGATTCTAATTCATAGATCAAAAAATGCTAATATAGTCAATATATTATTTTTTATAATCAGGTTTTTTTTTTATTCTTTTTTATTCTTTTTATTCCGGCTCGAAGGAGGAAAATGTTTTTCACAACACTTAAAAAATGTTTTGGATATAAAAAAATAAAACACCAATTTTTCAAATAATTCAAGTTCAATTAATTATTAATTTTATTATAAAAAAAAGTATCTATTACTAATCTATTACTAATGTTTAATCTTTTTTTAAATTACTTTATTACTTTTATTATAAATAACATTTATTATTAATTATATTAACTTTATTTAATCTTTCTTTGGCGGTGACTCGGTAGCGATTAAAATTTAAAAAATTAAAAATTAGAATAATAATTTTAGTCTAACTGAAAAAATTAACACTATAATCATATAGTTCTTTATGTAATATAGTTCATTGACCTTAGCAGTAACAAATTATATTTCATTGTATAATAAATGAATAATAATCGATATTACATATGATCATAGTACATAAGAAATCTATCCAAAAACGATGATTAAAAATTAATTAAATTAATATATTAGCCTATGACGATGACATCTGGTGACGAATAGAATTAAGAAGAAAGTTAATTAACTATTATACTGCTTGTTACAATTATGAAATAAAAATAATAATTGCCTTTAGTAAAAAAGAGAAAGAGCATTTCGGTAATTAATTGTAATTAATTGTTAATTTAAAGTAAACATTAAATGCAGCAGTAAAAAAGTACTATTTATATGAATTCATTTTAAAAATTATGTGAATATTAAAATGTGATGGCAAAGATGAGAATTAAATTAAAAATTATATAAATATTAAAATGAGATGAAAGATGGCAACAATTTAAACTCGGCAATTATTGGTATGTTTTACATAATAAATATAATAATACATGCTGGTTTATTTTTAGGTGTTGATTGTTGCTTCTTTAGATGTTGAATGTTGGATGATATGGACTCAAGATGATTTCAGATAAGTATATTTATTTTGATCACGATGATTCCTTATGATGTGTTCTTTTGTTTTCTCTTTTAGGTGCAGGTCGACTGAACAACTAGGTACTACATGCAATTTTTATATCACTACTTCATTTAAATAATTCAATAAGCAATAAAATAAAAATAAAAACAAAACTAAAACTAAATTAATTAAATATCACAATCTTATGTAAATAGATTAATTTCATTAATCAATAAAATAAAAAAAAAAATAAAACCAAAACTAAAACCCGATAGATTATGTTTTAAGTAAATGTAGCTATTTTTCTAAAATTTGAATTGCTATTTTATTATTTAAATTTTTACAAAGATTGTTTAAAGAACAACTCTCTACAATGCATTTCGCTTTTTCAACTACATACCTATATTTAACATTTTTTAATTCAAAATAAAATTAAAATAAAATTTAAAATAAAAATTGTCATGCAAGTTACCGTATTTGTACCCTATAAAAAAATTTAGAAAAGCAACCTCCGAATAATGTTTTAATTAAAAAGTAAAACATTTGGTTTTTAGTTTGGTCTTCAGACTGAGTTTTATTTTACAAAATTATACTACGTATACATATATGTATACTTAAATTAATATGTTTAAATTAACTTAATGCAAAGATCAACAAAAATAATGTTGTTTTTAAAATTTATTAATAAAATCAATTAACCAGAAATGCTAATTCCATTTCCTGTTATTGTAAAAATATAAAAATGGTTAAAAAAAAGGTGAATGAGCTATATTATGCCAACACAATGCCATGCAACATTATATTAAGTTGTGTCAACGTGATGTATCATGCTACATTATGTTAACACATATGTCATGCTACATTATGTCAACATAATATTATGTAACTCGCAAATGAAATATTTAATTTGAAAACTAATATTTTTTTTAAATAATGTAAATAAAAAAAACTGAGTTATTAACGATCTTTATTGAATTATATCTTAATATAAACTAAAAATATTTTTTTGTCCAATAATTTGTTCCTTTTAACAATATTTAAAACTTGTAACTGTACTTGAATATTTTTATACCCGTACGATAGGATCGGGTATAATAAAATTACTCCTCCGTTTGTAACACCTCGAAATAAGCGAGCTAGATATACCTTCAAAGGTATGGATCGGATCAGAAAAAAATTCTAAGACTTTTGAGCCATGTCCGTCCGTCCGTCCGTCCGTCCGTCAGCACGCTAACTCAAAAACTAAGAAAGCTAGAATCTTGAAATTTACACAAAATATTTTGGGAGTAATTTGTAGGTTCCCTATTTTTTTTGGTTGAGTTTGGACCAAGCCTTAGGGTAGCTCTCGAACACCTAACTTTTAGATCCCCACATTTTTTTTGCAATAGAGCTATGAAATTTTAACTACTGATAGATCTCACAAAAATATTAATTTTGTTTTTAATAACTTTTTTTTGTAGCCCCACCCGTTACGGAGCTACAGCTCCCCAAAGGTTCAAAAAAGCTCTATATTTAAATTGTTATAGCACAAATTGTATAAGGTATATCTTCATTTTGAAAACGCCAAACGATTACTACTTTTATTAGCTTTAAAAGTATATATACAGTAAATATATATTTGTGGCATACGGTGTCTTAATTTACCGTTATGTGAAACTCAAATTTTGCAAAATCCTTCAACCCTTCTATCTTCTAAACGGTTTAATTTGGAAACTTGAAATTTTGACAGAAGTTAGATCTTTAAAAATAAGTATGAGTCATTTCAGAAATTTTTTTTGTATCACCCCCCGTTTAGGAGCTGTAAGGGGTCAAAAACTGAAAATTTCCTATTTTTAAACACCTGTAACTTGAACACCTGTTAAAATTTTTTTGAAGTAATACACAAAAATTAAAGCTCCAACATTATACTTTTATTTCTGTTAACAACTTTTTTTAATAATATAGGATTACTTTATAATTGACGAAAGTGTTACTTGATTTTTTCAAATTTTCTAACAAATTCCTTTAACGATTTTTTTCCATTTTGTTTTACTCGATAATTTGAAATTGTTGAGGATATAATGCGTAGTACATAAAAATGTAAATAAATAAACAACATAACGGTTGCTTGAAGAATTTTTATTTATATGATATTAATATATATACATACTTATATAATATCATGTTTATTTACATATCGTATATGTCACTAGTGAATGAATGATAAGAGTATAGATGTATATTATATAGCGCCGTATTACATACATATATGTATTTTAATGTACTTATAAGAAATTATTCTGTCAATGGAATATTTAAATATAATATAATATAATATTTAAAATTATATTTACTATTTTGTACTAAGTAAATTTAATATACATTTACCGCTTAGTATTAAATGGTACTATAGAATATTTGAAAAAGTTTTGGATTGATAATCGTTATGTGAAAGGTTAGAATCTGCTTTTGAAGAATGTACATATAAACATATAGTTTGAATATATGTACAACCCATAGTTCTAGAAATTATAAAATTCACCCAAATTATTTTAAAATACTAAAATATTAAAAAAATAATATTGTGAGCAGAGTGACAGGCTGTGAACATACTAACGGTTCGTACGGGTATCTAAGAGTTGACAAAGGCAACAGTATTCTTCCTCGTTTTATAATAATATTGTCGTATCAGCAATATAGATCTTTTCATAAAAATCAGAAAAGGGTTCAATGTAACATATTGAATTATCAGCAATATCTTTCATTTAATTATTCAATGCATTAGAAACATAAGTGGATAAAAAAAGAGAAATCATTAAATTTTGGAAATTGCTTAATATTTAAAAAATGCTCAAATACTGGTAGTTTTTTACATTTGTTGTTTTGTTTATTTAAAAAAATTGAATTTAACAGTTTATTTACATTTGATAACATTTCGTCATATTTTTCTATATTAACTACTATGTTATTTGGAAGTTCTTCTTTTTTATTTGAAAATGAACAGTTATATATACATACATAACTTCTCCCTCCGTAGATTCTTCTGAATTTCATTTTTCAAATGATAAAATATTAGCAATTGTATTTCTAAATACTTTTAAACCAATAATAACCAAAATTATGCTTATTACTAAAAAAACAAAAAGTGTTACATATATTAATACCATATGATACAATTTTATGATATTTTAACTCTTTAATCTCTTCTAAATTTTTTACATGATCTGTTGCTATATTTTCAAAAGTAAGTAGATATTTTTTTAAAAGTAATATTTTTATTAATTCCTGGATAGTAATATTTGTAATGTACCATATATGTTTTTGGTTTGCAAAGGTTTCTTTATATAATTTTATTTGACAGTTATAAAATGTTATAAGGTAATTTTTATTTAATATAATTTTTCTGTCGTAACAATAAATTTTCATTTACAGCATTTTTTATTAAGATTGATTGATACATACAATTTGGTTTTATCATTAAATTTTAACTTATAATTATTTAAAAAAATACAAATTTTACTTAACTTTAAATTTTTTATTAATTCGTTTTCTACAAATGTATATGTTTGATTTTCAATAGTTACAATATATTCGTTATTTTCATCTACATGTTTCAAAATTATCTTTATTTTGTAGTAGTGTTAGTAACTTTAAGTCTGTTTTTATATAACTTTTGGGAATTTTAATTGTAAATAAAATAGAATTTTCTTTATATAACATAATACCCATTTTAATTAATTTTAATTTGTAAAAATAAATTTTATATGTTTCTATTTCTTCTGTTGTTAAGATACTAGGATGTATAATAATTTGCTTGGCTGAGGCAATGTTATCCTGATCCATCTGATCAGGATAACATTGCCTCAGCATCAGATCAGATGTTATATCTGATCCATTTTATTTTCTAAGTATCTTAATTTTAGTAATTGATCTACATATATAGTATAAAGAATGTTGCAAATTTTAAAAATCTTTAACAGGTAACGTCGTTTTACGTCTATCATTTTATATTACATTTTTTAATTCTTGGATTATGCTATTGAAATTGTTATTAATATTTATTTGATTATTTAAACTTAAAATTAAATTATGGTTAATTTCTTCTACAATTTTTAGATGATCTAGGATCTCTTCCCTATCATTATTATTCATCGTACCAAAAAGTCAATTTTGTGCTTTACCTACAGCATTTATTAAACCTCGTTTTCGTCTATTACTAATTGGTACTTAAGTATTATTGTTGTTTCGTTAGTAATTTCTACCCCTCATATTTTAATTTGAATATAGCCTACTTCTTCGGATATTTGATTTAATTGTAATAAACCTGGTAACCGCATGCTATACATAGATATTATTAAGACAAACACAAAAATCTGTAAATTTAAATTGAAAAATATAATTTTGAAAAAAACAATGTTCTTTATATTTTTTTTTGTATATTTTTACTAAAATCTAGAGAATAATGATTCTAACTTATTATACAAAACTAAGTTACTTAAATATCAATCTTACTGTATTTATTATTACCGATATCTGTTAATATATAATAAATCAGTTTCCTGCTTTGTAAAATAAAATTCCTATACTGTTTTAATTCTTTTTAGGATTTCTAAGGAGAAAGAGTGTTATGAACTTTGGTTATTATTATTAAGGTCTATTAAATTATTATTAAAGTCTTTTTTTATTATTTATTAAATTCTATTTTTAAATTCTAATATAATTTTTTATTATTATTTTTTTTTAATCTGTATTATTACCTAAACTGAAGAATTTAGGAGATCTTTTAATGTTAGCTATGTGAATGTTATTTAAGTTCATCTTTTTATATTTAGGCTGCTCCTTATGTCTTACAGCTTTATAATTTTTTATAAAACCTGTAGATCTTTCCTCTTGGTACTTTTCTGTTTTCTTATTATACCCTGCACTTAAAGTATAGGGTATATTAACTTTGGTATGGTGTTTTATAACCACCAAAAAGAAGGGAGTTAGATATGGGCATGTATATATATTCTGAATCAGGATCATCTCCTGCGTCGATTTAGCGATGTCCGTACGCACGATAACTCAAAAAATAATGATGCTATCTTGATGAAATTTATACTGTAGGTTAACAATGACTAAAGTAAGGCGGGGATTACAAATGGGCGAAATTGGACCATGGTTTCGGGTACCTCTCATACAACTCCCAAAACCGAATACGCTTCGAAAATTATATAATTAAAAATTAAAATTAATTAAAATTATATAATATCTTCGAAATTAATAAAGATAGAAACTTAAAATTTTGCACGAGGGTCTGTTTTCTTGAATCCCTGATATCCCTAAAAATTGAGATGAATTGGAGTGGTTGTTCGGGTACCTCCCACACAACTTCCAAAACCGAACAAGCGATCGAACAAAAATAATAAATATAAAAACTTGAAATTTGATATAAGAGTGTCCTACCCTGTTCTTATGATCTAAAATTGAGATGAATTGCGGTGGTGGTTTGGGTGCCTTCACACACTTCCCAAGACCTAACAACCATATCTTCGAATTTAATAAAGATATAAACCTGAAATTTTGTACAAAGGTTACAACCAAAGTAGTTATTTTTTTAGCTTATATTAAATACCTAACTAAAATAACTTATGGATTTTTAATTTAATTTGAATTTTGTGTAGAGTATAAATAAGTCGGTTGCATCGACTTACTGTTTCATTTACTTATTTAATATATTTAAGTTGTTTAATATTGTTTTTAAATTTTCTTTTATTTTTCAAAATCCACTCTACGATTTTGAACTTCTTTCGGGATATATTTTATTGTTGAGTGAAACCGTTCGATATAGTTTCTAATAGCTAATTGCATCAACGTTTTAACTGACATATTTTTAATAATGTATTTAAGTATTCTGAATTTTTCAACTAACGAATTATGAAATCGTTCTATATCATTATTACCAGTATGGTTGTTAGGTTTGGTAAGATGTAAACTTATACCATCTTTCCTTAAGAATTCTTTTATTTGAATAGCTTTAAATTCGTTATCTGCTATTATTTCTTTTTTGGCTTACCTACTTTGGTGGAACGATCTTCTAAACTATCTATTAGAATTAATTGCTTTTTATTACAGAGATGATAAGCAGTTCCAAATTTTGACAATTTATCTATAACGGTTAAAAAATTGGTTTTCATTATAGTATAGGTATCAATATGTATAATTTCCTTTACATCATTTGAAGTTTCTGTGAGTTTAAATATAGGTTTTATAGGATCTCGATCGTATTTAGCCTCTTGACAAATTTCACACTGATTTATAACTATTTGCGTCAGTTCTAATAATTTTGGATAATTAATTATTTTTTTTATTTGGTTATAAGTCTCAATTCGCGAATTAAAACTTTCTCGTACATTGCTTCAGTTTCCGTTTCGACTTCCTGAGCCTTATATGAATATTTTATAAATTTAATTTTATTATTACTCGAAAACATTTTCCTTAATTTCTCTTGTATTACATTATATTTATTATCTGGTGATTCGGTGTATATTCCTATTTTACCTTTATGCAAAAATTTTGCAAAAATTTCACTTAATCTTTCGAAATCGCATTCCTTCTTCATAAAATTGCTTCCAGTTTCCTCTTTTATAGCTATATGGTCAAGTTATTCTTCTATTGCTGAATGAACAGTTGCCATTGTTATGTCATCTACATCATCTTCAATATTGAAAATACAAAATTCTGATTCATTTTCTTCATTTTTTGCAGAAATTTTTAAAATAGATGTAATATATGGTTTTAGATGTAACCGATTCACTGTCGATCTTATGACATATCTTTGTGGAAAACTTAACAGCAGCATTCACTATTCTGGCGAATGTACTGTTGTTGCTCTTGATATTTCGAAAGCTTTTGATCGTGTTTGACACGGTGCGCTTTTGAGCAAATGTCAAGCTATAGGCCTTGGAACTACTTTCTGTAAATGGATTGAAGATTTTCTTTCGAATCTCTGTATTCGTGTTCTAGTCGACGGTTACACGTCCGACAAATTCCAAATAAATGGTGGTATTCCATAAGGATTCCTCCTTGCCCCAACTCTCTTTTTGATTTTTATCAACGATCTCTTATCTACAACCTTCAATCCAATCCACAGTTTCGCCGACGACAGCACTCTGGTGGCATTTTTATGCATTTCCTAGAAAATCAGATGTCACAAACACTGCCGTCAATGCAGAACGGCTTACAATGTTCAGCACGGTCAACCATGATTTAGCCATAATTGCTAGCTGGGGTGCTAACAACAGAGTAGAGTTTAACACCACCAAAACTCAGTGTTGTCAGATCTCACTAAAAAAACGAATAGTAACCCTACTCTGAGGTTCCAGTATGAAATTGTGCAACAATCAGAAAACCTAAGCATTTTAGGCATGCAGCTAAATCAAAAAATGATATGGAATGATCATATTTTTGATATAGCAAAAAGTGCTGCTAAATGCTTAGGTTTCCTCTTTAGGTGCAAGACATATTTTTCATCCAAGGACTTGCTTATATCTATAAGGCTTATATACGACCCAAGATGGAGTACACTTCCCATATATGGGCTGACTTACTTTATTGAATTACCTCGATCGAATTCAAAAACGCGCCATTCGTCTTATTGGCGACTCCGTTGAGACTGCTTGTCTCACTTCTCTTGGCATTCGTCGTAATATTGGAGGGCTTTCTCTTTTTTATAGATATTTTGTGGGTAATGACACTTGTTCAGTTGAGATAAAATCTCTGATCGCCACCTCTCAAAACATTCCACCGCACCACTAGAGGGGCCTCAAGTGCTCATGCCTACTATGTGGAACTTCCTAAATGGTAC
Organism: Poecilobothrus nobilitatus; assembly: GCA_947095535.1. NCBI lineage: Eukaryota > Metazoa > Arthropoda > Insecta > Diptera > Dolichopodidae > Poecilobothrus > Poecilobothrus nobilitatus. Next base: position 376,096 of record OX352772.1, on the reverse strand, counting down.
TCTACTGGTTATAGCAATTCGTTTGTTGTCAGAACTGCAAAAATGTGGAACCTATTACCATCTGGAACCTCTGTGTTTCCAAAAGTTGATGATTTTTTGATTTACAATTTGCACAAATTCAAGACGAATCTTAACAAATTTATGACGCAATCACCGTCTCATTCCCCTTTATCTGCATTTTCTCGTCCGTATCCCATACAATTTAGTCTCAACTACTTTTTAGTACAAAGGAACATATTTCTAGATTGAGATTATCGAATAAAAAAAAATATTGTAATTTTTATTATTATTCTCTCCCTCGTCACACTTAACGTTCTATTCTACTTAAAAAATCTGCTACTCTATTCTTTATTTATCTTGAAAATATTCTATATCTAATTGATATTCTCCTAATTTTAGCAACCACCTCTGGTGTCTTGGAAACATACCATAATTAGAATTTGGTGATATCCTTTTACCAAATCAATAGTTGTAAAGTATTGAGCTTTGTCTAATTTATCTAATATAGAGTGTTTGGCAAATGTAATATAGAGTGTTTGGCAAAAGAAATTTATCTTCAACCGTAACTTCGTTTAATTTTCTATAATCAATAACTATTAGAGGACTAGTATATCTAGAATTACTTCTTCTTATTAGACGCTGTTCCTCAATTTTCTTAATTTGTTTCCTAACTTCTTCTTCATACTGAGGTGAAAATCGATATAATTTAGAATTTATAGATTGATCTGTTGTACTACGAATTTCATGTTTTATTTCTGGAGTACTTGTAAGCAGGGTTGCCACTTTGGTAATTATTTACCAAATTTGATATCTTGTTTTTGCTTTGGTAACTTGGTAATTATTCAATTTGGTATTTTTTTCAGGATTTCATGCTAAAAAAACATCACTTCAAGCAATACTTCAGATCAGAAAAAAAGATATTAAATTATATAAGTATATATACTTTTTTTCTATTTAAATCTATACTTGATCAATTTAAATTACGATTTGATTTTCGAAACAATAATATAAATCCATAATAACTCTTACAAAATTGTTGTTCGATTCAAATTCACCTTTTTTCATAGTAACAACATTTTCTTTTTTAACAGAAAAATCCAGAAATAATTGGAATACAATGGAAATTACTCAGTTATTTTAATCTTACAGATTAATAACAGAGATCCAGAAATAATTGGAATACAATGGAAATTACTCAGTTATTTTAATCTTGGTCCATGACCTTAAAAGTTCTATAGATATTAATGAGTTTTGGAAAAAAGCGAGTTTTATAAAAATTGGTTTGAACGAATTTTGTTTCAAAGAGCTTGCTGATTTCATATTTAATTTAATCTTCATAGCTCAGTCGACGCAGAAAGAAAATGTTCGGATTAAGTCTAATTAAAAAAAGGGGAGATGAACTTCAATTTAAAACAATTAATAATGTTATGTTGGATAACTATACCTACTGACAAAAATGATATATGTATGTATGTACAAAATGTTTGCCAAGTATGTACTTCATGTGCAGTGAAGTGAAATTTATTTTTTTAATACTTTCGCATTCAAAGCAATTTTAAATAAAACCAATATAAAATAAATAATTTTGATAATATATGTATTTATTAAACCTACAAATTCGTTATATGTTAATTTTTTTATGCACAAATAAATAGAATGTTGAACAAATGAAAAAAATTCATCACAAAATTATTCTATTTTTTAAATTTATCTATTCTTTATAATCAGGGAATTTCCTTTTTCTATGTTTTTGTGTTACATAATACGTATGTGTTTTGCTATATGTATACAAATTAAGCCAAAAAGAAGATGAATTTTTTCTCTCAATTTTTGTGTTACATAATATGTACATACATATATAATTTACTATATGTATACAAATGAAGACAAAAAGAATAAAATTTGAATATATGTTGTAAACCTTACTGCAGACGTTAAACAATGTTGAATACCGGTTTTCAACTTCACTACACGGGCCGGATTCCGCAACGGTGCAAATGAGAAAATTTGAAAGTTCTCAATTCCGCAAGAATGCGAATGAAAAAATTTGACATTTAGTTTGCACGGTGCAAAATTTTTCCACCAAGTATTTATCGATGCAAATGCAAATGAGAATATAGTTTATATAGTTTAGTATTATAACATTAAATTGTTTTGCGCACATTTTATATATTTTTTCATTTCATATTTTGTGTGTTTATAGTCAGTGCTGTTTATAATTCATTCAGCATTTCAGTTTTCAATCACGCTTGCGGAATGCTCTTTACTTGTGTAACAATTTTTTCTTAATAACTTTTCTCATAATATTTTTCTTTTACGAAATATTCGTAAATAACTTAAAAATGACACTAGTAAACTACTATTTCTGGTTGTCCGATGTGCTTCAGAAGCTTATTAACGCGAGATATTTACATCAAAACCTTAAATAAGAAATTTCAGAAAATTCCGTTCAGTCGTTAAGACTGTATACATGCCCACAAACACACACACCCACACCCACATACACACACACACATACAACACGCTAAAAAAATTCAAATACAGCCTTCAAAGCACCGGAGGAGTCCATATTTGTCAAAATATCGGGTAAACATTTTTAGTATGAAAACAATACCTACCTTATAAATAATTGTATGCGGTCGGTAACAAAAGAACTAATAACAGAAAAAATTGAAGAAAAAATTCTAAAATTCTAACATATTATGTACATGTTATAAGACGTGGAAAAAATAAATAAATTATATATATATTAAATATATATATATAATAAAAAAATTCCCCAAAATTATTTTTATGTTTCTTTATATTATATATATATTATATAAATATTTTGTGACAAATTTATTTTACCTAAGTGTACATTTTTATAAAATGTAAAATTTATATAAATAATTTGGACTAATTTTGATATAAATTTGAATACAAAATATATATAAGGTCAGATAACCAATATCATCAGTTTACATAACATGTATTAGACTCTATATTGTCATGTACATTACACTCGTCATTATACATCCATGTTCTATATACTTTATTAATTAATTTTAAAATTTTTTTTTAACAAGCACACAAACTTATCTAAAGCAATATACATATATCTATAGAATATTATTATCTTTAACTCTAAATAATTATTCTCATTTTTATACCTGTACGATAGGATCGGGTATAATAAAATTACTCCTCCGTTTGTAACACCTCGAAATAAGCGAGCTAGATATACCTTCAAAGGTATGGATCGGATCAGAAAAAAATTCTAAGACTTTTGAGCCATGTCCGTCCGTCCGTCCGTCAGCACGCTAACTCAAAAACTAAGAAAGCTAGAATTTTGAAATTTACACAAAATATTCTGGGAGTAATTTGTAGGTTCCCTATTTTTTTTGGTTGAGTTTGGACCAAAATTTAGGGTAGCTCTCGAACACCTAACTTTTAGATCCCCACATTTTTTTGAAATAGAGCCATGAAATTTTAACTGCTGATGTACATACATCACAAAAATATTAATTTTATTTTTAATAACTTTTTTTTGTAGCCCCACCCGTTACGGAGCTACAGCTCCCCAAAGGTTTAAAAAAGCTCTATACTTAAATTGTTATAGCACAAGTTGTATAAGGTATATCTTCATTTTGAAAACGCCAAACGATTACTACTTTTATCAGCTTTAAAAATATATATACAATAAATATATAGTTATGGCATACGGTGTCTTAATTTACCGTTATGCGAAACTCAAATTTTGCAAAATCCTTTAACCCTTCTATCTTCTAAACGGTTTAAGTTGGAAACTTGAAATTTTGACAGAAGTTAGATCTTTGAAAATAAGTATGAGCCATTTCAGAAATTTTTTTTGTATCACCCCCCGTTTAGGAGCTGTAAGGGGTCAAAAACTGAAAATTTCCTATTTTTAAACACCTGTTAACATTTTTTTGAAGTAATACACAAAAATTAAAGCTTCAACATTATACTCTTATTTCTGTTAACAACTTTTTTTAATAATATAGGGTTACTTTATAATTGACGCAAGTGTTACTTAATTTTTTCAAATTTTCTAACAAATTTCTTCAACAAATTTTTTGCATTTTGTTTTATTCGATAATTTGAAATTGTTGAGGATATAATGCGTAGTACAAAAAAATGTAAATAAATAAACAACATAACGGTTGCTTGAAGAATTTTTATTTATATGATATTGATATACATACTTATATAATATCATGTTTATTTACATATCGTATATGCCACTAGTTAGTGAATGATAGGATAGGAGTATATATGTATATTATATAGTGCCGTATTTACATACATATATGTATTTTATTGTACTTATAAGAAATTATTCTGTCAATGGAATATTTAAATATAATATAATATAATATTTAAAATTATATTTACTGTTTTGTACTTAGTAAATTTAATATACATTTACCGCTTAGTATTAAATGGTACTATATAATATTTGAAAAAGTTTTGGATTGATAATCGTTATGTGGAAGGTTAGAATCTGCTTTTGAAGAATGTACATATAAACATATAGTTTGAATATATGTACAACCCATAGTTCTAGAAATTATAAAATTCACCTAAATTATTTTAAAATACTAAAATATTAAAAAAATAATATTGTAAGCAGAGTGACAGGCTGTGAACATACTAACGGTTCGTACGGGTATCTAAGAGTTGACAAAGTCAACTGTATTCTTCCTCGTTTTATGTGCAGTATATCTTACATTACAGGCCAGGCCATAGACAATAAGGCTCAAACAGAAACTTTCTAATAGGATCTTATTTGTTTTTGTATACAAGTCTCATGGAAGTTTTTAAAAAAATTATGTGCAACTAGTCGTTCTTATTTTACATATGGACTATATATCTGCATTAGAAAATTCCTATTTAACATCTAGTTATAAAGTTAAACTGCAAACTTGAATGCAACCACATTATCTAGCTTTTCTGAAAATTTCATTAAAAAATTTTAACAAAAATTTAAATGTGCATAGGACGCCACAACTCTTGAGCTGGCGCTGACTTTTATGCAAATATAAAGAAATCGATGCTAATGCTAATATTGACACCGTAAAACAGAATATTACAAACGTAAGAATATGCTATACAAGGGAGCTAAAGAAGGTGGGGAAAAGTGAAAGATCAGGAGCTGGCGCAGAAGAATATATTCCCAGCATATGGTATTTTGATCTTCTTGAATTTTTAAAAGATCAAGAAACTCAACTTCTTCGACTGTATCTTTACAAAATATTTTTACCTTAATATAATCTTTAAAGCATCTTGTAATTGCTTCACATGTTTCAATTATAATATATGCCAGACTTTGAGGTGAAATTGCAGTTAAAAATTTTAAATCTTCAAATGAATTTCCTGATGCTAAGAATCGAAGAGTAGCTGTTAAACGCTCATTAAGCTGTAGAACGCACGTAAATAGCGTCACGCATGAAAGTATTTTTTTTCTTAATTTCAGGGTTAACTTTTTCTAACAAAATATTGTATGCTTCTACACCCATTCGTAAGAAATTCTTCAAATCTTTTGGCGCTGTAATTTTTAACTATTTCAATAAATTCATATGCGAATATTCTTGTCTTTTTAAAAGCCAATCTTTGGTCCAAATTCGTTTCTTTTTTTTTAATTATTTCATCCTCTAAACATTCATTTAATATAAGAAACTTATAAATATAAGAAACGGCAAGTGGTAGTTTACTAGTGTACTTTTTAAGTTTTTTACAAATATTTCGTAACAGAAAAATATTATAAGAAAAATTATTAAGAAAAAGTTGTTACATATAAGTACAGAGTTGTTACATAAGTTACATAAGTGCAACAACTTTGGCATAGAACATTTTTTGATCCGACCAACTTTAAAGTTTTTTTAATTTTTTTTCTAAATCCAATTTCATATTTCACTCCATATAAATTTATATGAACAATTTTTTTTTGTTTTTTATTTCATATTTCTAAAAATTTATACATATATTATATACTTATATCTATACATATTATTCTTTTGTTGATAACATAAAATTAAAACGGTAAAACTTTTGTTAGCAGATTCAATATTAATCTTATGTTTGTTTTGCATTTGTTTACAGTTTTTATTATTTTTTACTTCTAATATTTACAAATGAAAACAAAATCATGTACATTACAAATAATGCAAATGGAATGAATGAATGCACATGTATTTTTAAGATTTCATTGCTTATTATTGTTATTGAATAAAACAAAATGTTGTTAAATTATTAGAAGTTATTTTGCTTTGATATAAATTATTATGTAAAAAATTTATAAATTTTGACATTGTACTTTTCATGTAGTGGCGGTCGGTCCTGTAGTGGAGATAGCTGATTTTTTTATACATTCTCGCGATATTTCAGGTGAAAACATGTATACATGTTTTCGGTTGCGGCTCAATTTTTTTCTACCAGAAACGTACATACATGCAATTCATTTGCGGTTGTGGTTAAAGAAAAAAATCTTGAGTCGACTAAACTTTTATGTAGATCAGCAATAATTTTAGTTTGCCTTGGAATTCACTCTCTCCCTCTCTTTGTTTTTGACTTTTTCTCTCAACATCCCAATTTGAAATTGTGTGAAAAAAATTCATTTTAAAATAAAAAAAAATTATGTATAAGAAAAGAACGGAAGAAAAGGAATTGAATTCATATCTGATTTTTTTTTTTTTTATATAATTTTGTATTCATATTATATATTATGTATCTATAAAATAAATTTAATTTGTTTCTTTGTTTTTAGCACATTTCCAAAAAAATTTTGAAAAAATGTGCTTATTAGTTTCACTCTGTCCGTCCGTCCGTCCGTCCGTCCGTCCGTCCGTCCGTCCGTCTGTTTACAAAACTTCTACACCGTTAAAGATAGAGAAAAAAAATTTTAACCATAGGTAGGTCTCATAAAAAAAATAATTTTGTGGAACAACTTTTTCATGTAGCCCCCCCCATTACGGAGCTACACGGAGCTGAAAAAGTCCTATTTTTAAATGCATATATCTTATGTTCCGCTCAAGATTTTTTCAATCTGAAAACGTCATTCGACAGGTATTTCTTTTATCTTTGTAAATTAATATCAAAATTATACAATTTTTTTAAATTTAGTATTTAAATTTACCGTTATGTGAGAACCAAATTTTGCATGATTTTTCTACTTTCATAACTCCGGCACGCTTCTAGATACAAGCTTGAAATTTTGAGGCAAGAAAGAACTTTTAGAATTAGTATAAGTTTGCTCAGAAAATTTTTTCGGACCACCCCCTGTTTATGAGCTATTAGGGCTTAAAAATTGAAAATTTGCTATTTTTAAACACCTGTAACTTAGGAACCTGCACACATTTTACTTCTGCAAGATGTAAAAATTAAAGCTACAATAATATATTTTTACGTGTGTGAAAGGTTTATTTTAATTGTAAAGGGTTCCAAAGTTGCAGCTCTTCAAAATTGTAAAAAAGCCCCATTTTCAGATGTATATATCTCGGGCTCTGCGTAATAGTTTTGCAATCTAAAACCGGTAGAAGATCGAAAATTTTATTATCTATATAAAACAATATCAAAATTATGTAATATTTTGTAATTTACGATTTAAATTTACCGTTATGTGAAAACCACATTTTGCATGAAATTTCTTTTTTCATAACTCCGGCACCCCTTTAGATAGGAAACTGAAATTTTGAGACAAGAAAGAACTTTTAGAATTAATATAAGTTTCCTCAGAAAATTTTTTGGTAACGCCCCCTCTTTAAGAGTTATTACGCCTCAAAAATTGAAAATATGCTATTTTTAGACACCTGTAACTTAGGCACCTGTAAAAACTTTTCTTCGGCAAGACATAAAAATTAAAGCTTCAATAATATATTTTTACGTGTGTTAACAGCTTTTCTTAGTTATATAGGATTCCGAACTTACGGCCCCTCAAAATTTCAAAAATGTCCTATTTTCACATTTTTTCTTATTACATGAAATTTTCAAATTTTTGTGTAAGTCACAATTCTAAATAATTTGTATTGAGTTTTGGAAATGTGCGCTTTTAAAAACCGTTGGTTTACATTCTACCTTGTTTTTTATTTTAAATTAGTTAGGTAGACGAATTAGATATGTATGTAAGTTATTTTGGTTACATAATTTTTAAATTGAAGCTACTAAGCGAGACCGATTACATTTATATTATTGATGTCATAAAATATTTTTAAAACCCTAATATAAACCTTTTAATATTTTTAATGACAAAAACAAATTATTGTTTATATGAGTATGTACGAGCACTGGCAACACTACTATGGATGTAATGTAGCTACATGATTTTTTTTCATTCAAAAATATTAGAAGTAAAAAATAATAAAAACTGCATACAAATACAAAACAAACATAAGATTAAATGGGGCCTCGGTGGCCTACTGGGTGGCCTAGTGTAAACGCCGAGGGAGTGTGGGTTCGAATCCCACATACGTTGTAAGAGTTATTCCCCCTTACGATATTTAAAGCCACGTCTGAAAAGGAAAGGCTGTGTAATTTCCTGTTCACATTTATGCACTAAAAAAAAAAAAAAATTTTTTTACTTAATAATTTTTTTCATAATATTTTTCTTTTACGAAATATTTGTAAAAAATTTAAAAATGACACTAGTAAACTACTACTTCCGGTTGCCCGATTTACTCAGAAAGTTTATCAATCCGCGAAGTTATTGTTATACCGTTATGTGAAAACCAAATATTTATTTTTTCATAACTCCGGCACGCTTCTAGATAGGAACCTGAAATATTGAGACAATAAAGAACTTTTAGAGTCAGTATAAGTTTCCTCAGAAAATTTTTTTTTGTACCACCCTCTGTTTAAGATTATTAAGGTTTAAAAATTGAAAATATGCTATTTTCAGACAACTGTAACTGAGGCACCTGTGCAAATTTTTCTTCGGCAAGATATAAAAATTAAAGCTTCAGTAATGTATTTTTACGTGTATTATAGGGTTTCGGATTAAAACCTTAAATATGAAAGTTCAAAAAATTCCGCTTAGTCGTTTTTAGTCTGTACACGTGTCACAGATATACCCACACACACACACTGACCCACATACGCGCACACACATACACAGACATCACGCTAAAAAATTTTTACAGCTTTCTACCCGTCGGAGTAGTGTATATTTGCCAAAATCCCGGGTACAAATTTTTAGTATGAAAACAATACCTACCTTGTACATAATTGTATGCGGTCGGTAAAAATGATGTTAAATTATTAGAAGTTATTTTGCTTTGATATAAATTATTATGTAAAACATCTATGCATTTTGGCATTATATTTTCGTGTAGCGGTCCATCTTGTAGTGGAGAGAGCTGATTTTTTTAAATTTTATTTTCATGTTGTTTTTGAAATCTTATTGCAAATACATATAATTAATTCAAAATAAATAAGTTAATAAATAAATTTTATGTTATAAATTATAATAATTTTAGAATTTTTCTCTTCTAATGTAATATTGGTAACTAATTAAATTGGTAACTTTTTCTCTGTTTTGGTAAGTTTTTCAATTTGACGTGGTAAATATTTAATTTTCCGAGTGAGAACCCTGTTTGTAAGTTTGCCTCCTTCTCTATAAAATAAACTACTAAATTTTTTTATAATTTATTCTACTTGCCAAAGTTCTTCTGAATTTAAATGGTCTAATTTAATTAAATTTTTACTAAGATCTAATGGTTCTAACAAATATATTTCATTTAATTGATATGGGCCATTAAAAAACTTAATATTTTGATTATTTAAGTTAATAAGTCCTTCCTCTAAGTTTATTATTTTTATTTTATTCATTTATTTAGTAATTTCTTACTATTATATACAACAATTCATTACATTATTTTTTATCAAGTGATTTGTTTTTTTTTAATATTTAACATTTATTTTTTTAATTAATATTATCTTGAACATACTTATTTAAATTCTTTTTAAAGATCAAAAAATTTTTTTCATTTTTTAAATTATTTGGTAATTTATTATATAATTTTAATCCATTATACATTAACATATTCTGTATTTTGCTTTTTTTAAATAAACTTAATCTAAAATTCAAAATGCTTCTTAAATAATAATCTGTTGGTTAAATATACTGGCATTAGTTTATTTTTTATTTTAAATATTATTAACAAATTTAATTTTTTGTGACACGCTCATCCATTTTAAACAATCTAACATAAACGATTTAGACGAATACCTGCCTAGCTTTAATATAATTCTCATTCCTCGAATTTGCAATTTTTGTAGCCTACTAAGCATCTCTAAGTTAAACATAAAAAGAATTGAGGAACAATATTCCAAATGCTATTGTCTTACTATTACATTATACAGTTTAATTGCACTTGACATCGTTAAATCATTTCTAATTTTATAGAAAAAACCTAATTTTTTATTAATTTTTTTACATATATATTCCATATGAACTTTAAAATTTAATTTATCATCAATAACTACGCCTATGCATTTAATTTTATTTACTTTATCTACTATTTTGTTCTCAATTATAATTTCTTTACTTATATTACTATTTATTATCATACATTAAGTCTTTTCAAAATTAAGCTTTAATTTGTTATTAATAAACTATTTATGACATTTAATTATTTTCCCTTCAAAATTATTTTGTGCTCTAATAGCTTTTTCAATTTCATCTGCACTTAATTTTTCATACCAACTACAATTTTAGGATTATTCATATTTGTAGCTTTTACTTCATAGTTTTAACCTAAGCTCTTTTCAATTTCTAGTTTCATTTTATCAGCTGATAGTTTGTTCATTGCATAAGACATTTTTTTTTTATTTTTCATTTCATAATTTTTTTTAATTTCATTCAACATATCATTTTTTAAACCCTTAATATTTTTTTCCAAATTTTCAATATTATTTTTCATTAGTTCATTTACTTTCATTAATTCATTTACTTTTGATATATTATTCTCACTCATTTCTTTCAATAATTCTTTAATGTCACTTGGATTAATATTCTTTAAACTTTCTTTTATCTCACTCAAATTAATATTTATTGACCATACTCCCTGCTCACAGCATTCATCACATGAGTATTTTACATTTCTGTTTGTATTTAAACAATGCGAGTCTGCTGTTGTTAGTTTTGAGAATCTTATATTTACAGCATTGCTACATCCAAATGCACAAAGCACAAAACTCTCAGTAGTTTTAATAGGTCGTTTACAGCTTTTTTCATTACAAATTACACTCATTTTTTATTTATGATTTTTTTTTTATATTCTATGATCATAATAATTATTTTTATTTTTTTGTTTTAAACACTTCATTTTTAAATAAATATAAATTCGTTTTTTTAAATTTACACAATTAAAATTGTTTAAGTTAATATAATTGTCTTTGTAATTTTAATTATTTTTTTAAACAAATCTTAAAATCTCGCACGTGTTCTCTCAGTGAAAATCACTCACTTATTCAATATTCAATTATTGCATTAAGACTTTTGAGTAAATAAGCCTTTATTATGAACTGATACTTTCTATTGGGTAATGTTTTTTCTTTCCATCTAAATCTATCATTTTTTGGAGCTTTTAATCATAAGGTGCTGGGTGTATGAACTTCATGTTATAGTATCTTACGGAATCTTTGCTATTTATTGTAGAGAAATGTATAGGAGGATTTTTAAAATCTAATACTCTATTATTAATTATACTGAAAGTAGATCCTGTGCCTACATTTATTTTCTAAAATTGAATAAAATTCTGAGTTCAGTTGGTATAAAATTGCGATCATTAAAAATTACTAGTTTATTTTCTATAAAGAGGTCATTTCTGTATTTCCAGAAATATTTTATATTTTCATTGACTAATTTTTTAAAGCACTGTATATTTTATAGAAAATTGTCGGCCGATTCTATGTATGGTTTATATTTGGATTTTAATGCTGGTGTCCCAATTATCTGGATGTGCGATGTTGATAATTGTCTCTTTTGCCTCACGCTGCATCTTTTCATAATATATTGCGCTCACTATACATTTTCGTATACTATTGTTAGTTATTCCTTGCATAGATAGTACTCAACACTAGTGATAAAAGAATTGAAGGTCACTTCACTTTTACCTGTAAATGTTGACAAATAACGTACTTCCTTCATAATCTCTTTCTCTTTACTGGTGATTTTGTTCTCTTACTTGGAGTTATTATAAAGCTGTTGTCATTCTTTTTAGCTTCTGATTCTTGAACTCTTATTGTTGGAGAAGATTTTGTTGTTTTAATGGTTGCTTTTGTTCAATACCATCTACATTACCACCTTGTTCATTAGACATGTTGATATTGCGATTTTTACAATAATGTTTGATTTTACCGCGTTTTTTTATTCACAAATTTAAAAATTTTTTTAGTTTTTAAGTGTTTATTAATTACTAATAAAGTCTTGTTTATTTTTCTTGTATAAATTTACACTATGTATGACGTTTTATAAAAATAGGAAAAAATGCTTCTAGTGTTTATTAGAAATTTTAATAACTTTACTAATTTAATTTCACACTTTTGTCTCTTTTTTTTTATTATATACATACATAGTTAGTTTTTTATTATATAGTTAGTCCATATATAGTTAGTTTTGATAGCACAAATAATTTAATGTTTATTAATTGTTTTTCCTCCGATGTAACATATCAATGGAACATATTGAATTATCAGCAATATCTTTCATTTAATTATTCAATGCATATAATATGTGGATAAATAAAAAGAAAGCATTATATTTCGAAATTGCTCATTTAAAAAATGCTGAAGTACGATTTTATATTGTTGTTTTGTTTGAATTTTACAGTTTCTTTACATTTGATAACATTTCGTCATATTTTTCATTTTCGATTACCTACTATGTTATTTGGAGGTTCTTTTTTTTTATTTGAAGGTGTAAATTATAAAATAAGAATAAATTAAGAATAAATTAAAAAAACCTTTTGTTTTAAAATGTAGATAGATATATTTGTATGCCTTGAAATTTTTTTCTTTTCTTTCACATTTGGTTAATAGCATCTTCTTTTTCTATAAAAGCTTTAAGCAATTTTAACTTTTTCAATAAATGTATAAAAAATCAGAAATTTATGGAAATTTGAGATTATTGTGAACGAATATGTAATAAAAGACACACTTCGGTTAAATGTCGAAAAAAAATGTCAGCACTGGGGCCTTGTAATTGTATAGTTGTATATAAAGGCGTTGCTATAAATATAAATTTAAGAGATAAATTTTATGAATACATAATTGTTATTTTTCGTTCTTTTTATGCTATGTTGTGATATTCAATTATTTTATTTTTTCTTCAAAATAAAAATTAATTACCTTAAAAATAAAATTGAATTACCTAATTTTCAAAGGGCTGAAACCTTCACTGGCTTCATAGCCAAAAAAAAAGAAGTAGTCTTTTTATTTGGTACAGATGCCGAGTTCTGAAAAAGTTCTGAATCAGCGCTGAAAAGAAATGCTTCCATTCAGTACTGAAAAGGTACTGAAACAATCCTGAAAAGAAGTATTTTCATTTCATTCAGTAATGAAATATCACTGAAACTTTCAATATTAAATTATTTTAAATTATTTTAAAGGGCCGGACATCGAAAGACTTAAATGTGTTTGTGCAAATTGTAATCCTTGTTTTTTTATACATATATATACTTTATGATTAAGCTGATATCTTTTATTATTAATTGCATTTAAAGTTATATGAATTTAAAAAATAAAAGTCAAATTGTATCAAATGTATTATTATTATTTTTTTTGAATGATTGTAGTAAATCATTTCAGTGTTTTCCTGAATTGGCGCCAACCATTTTTTTTAATGCTCCATCATACTAATAGTATACGATATCAGAGGCCGTGCTAATATGTTACCAAATTTTATATTTGTGGTATATGATCCATACATTCATAAATCATGATCAACAATATTCGTAAAATAGTTTAGACCATTGTTGATATGTTATTATTGAACAGCCTCTCTTTCTCTCTAATGAATTTTCCAATGGTGCAACTTTTGATCTCCCGGGGAATTCTTTCATCGCCCAATTGATACCCTATCATTTAATTCCCTAGACAGTTGATACTCTGAAAAAAAAAATTTCAACCAAATTACAAAAAATTTGTAAAAAAATCTTGAATTAACGAGAAAGAATACAGTTGCCTTTGTCAACTCTTAGATACCCGTACGAACCGTTAGTATGTTCACAGCCTGTCACTCTGTTTACAATATTATTTTTTTATTATTTTGTATTTTAAAAAAATTTGGGCGAATTTTATAATTTCTAGAACTATGGGTTGTACATATATTCAAACTATATGTATATACATTCTTCAAAAGCAGATTCTAACTTTCCACATAACGATTATCAATCTAAAACTTTTTCAAATATTCTATAGTACCATTTAATACTAAGCGGTAAGTGTACATACATATATTAAATTACAAAATAGTAAATATAATTTTAAATAATATATTATATTAATGCGCACATAGTATATTTATACTGTTATAAATATATCGCCATACATTGCAATATTTCTTTAAAAATATTTCCATTCATAGAATAATTTCTTATAAGTACAATAAAATACATATATATATGTATGTATGTAAATACGGCGCTATATACTCTTATCATTCATTCATCAGTGACATACACGATAAACATGAATGTAAATAAACATGATATTATATAAGTATGTATGTATATCAATATCATATAAATAAAAATTCTTCAAGCAACCGTTATGTTGTTTATTTATTTACATTTTTTTGTACTACGCATTATGTCCTCAACAATTTCAAATATCGAGTAAAAGAAAATGCAAAAAATTTGATAAAGAAATTTGTTAGAAAATTTGAAAAAATCAAGTACACTTTCGTCAATTATAAAGTAACCAAGGTATATTATTAAAAAAGTAGTTAACAGAAATAAGAGTATAATGTTGAAGCTTTAATTTTTATGTATTACTTCAAAAAAATTTTAACAGGTGTTCAAGTTACAGGTGTTTAAAAATAGGAAATTTTCAGTTTTTGACCCTTTACAGCTCCTAAACGGGGGTGATAAAAAAAAAATTTCTGAAGTGACTCCTACTTATTTTCTAAGATCTAACTTCTGTCAAAATTTCAAGTTTCCAACTTAAACCGTTTAGAAGATAGAAGCGTTAAAGGATTTTGCAATAATTCAGTTTCGCATAACGGTAAATATTTAAACCGTTTACATGTTTGTAAAGCTCATAATAGCATCTATCGTTTGGAATTTTCAGATTGAAGATATACCTTATAGAGCTTGTGTTATAATCTAGCTCGCTTATTTCGAGGTGTTACAAACGGAGGAGTAATTTTATTATACTTATCGTACGGTTATAAAAATATGGAAAAAAATATCTTGAATAAATATTATTTGTTCAAATTGCCGAATGCATATGTACATATATACATATGTATATATGTATGTACATATATATTTATGATCTTATAATCAAAAACTGTAATTTTTGATGGTTGTTATAAGACAGATCTTTTTTATTTTTATTATATTCTAAAACAATACATATTTTGCAAACTTAAAAGTTAACTGTACATTATTTTATAGTATAAATTGCATAGTAATCATTCTGTGATATTTTATTTATGTTAAGCATTCAATGATATTTACATATGTTCATTAAGCGTCTTGTGATATTTTCTATACAACAATAACAATGTAATTATTTGTGTTGAATTTGTACGTTAAAATGCTACGTGTGAACGGAAATTAGCTTGTATAATTTAAATGAAATAAAGGAGTTTAATAATTTGAAGATATAATCCGTATATAACTATATATGTATATATCAATGAAATGCACATAGATACATACCTATGTATATTGTATATACTATGAGCGTCAAAAAAAGTGTACACCAAAATTCTTTTTATTAAACCATTAATTTTTTTTTTATTTATTATTCCAATTACAAACTAATTTACAAAATTTAAAGTGCATTTATTTAGTAACAAAATCTGTTAAAAAAAAATTAACATAAAAAAAATTGTAATAAAACAAAAAAATTATAAATTCAAAAGTTCCATATTTACACGTCAAAAGAAAGTGTACACTGGGACTTAAGTTACTGATTATTTGAAGATCTTATAAAATTAATATTTTGTTTGCTTCCCTTTTGACTGAAGTACTGCATTTATTCTTCTAGGCATAGATTCTACAAGTTTTTTTAGTGTATGCAGGTGTTATATTTGCCAATTCACTTAAAATAATATCTTTAAGCTGCCGTTCGTTGCTTATGCTTCGATCCAAATATTCCCATAAATGTTCTATTGGTTTAAGATCTGGGGACTGAGGAGGATGATCTAATCGTTTGGGTGTCCTATATAACAGCCACTCTGAGTTGTATGCTTTGTGTCATTGTCCTGTTGGAAAATCCAACCAGTGGACAGACCCAATTTTTTCAAACTCGGAGCAATGTTTTCTTTTAAAATGTTCAGGTACTATACATTTTGGTAATTGTAACATTCACAAATACTAGATTACCTACTCCAGCTGCAGCCATACACCCCCAGACCATAACCGAACCTCCGCCGTGCTTTATTGTTTTGATGATATTTTTTTCTTCTAATTCCGTATTTTTTGTTCTCCATATTTTTACAGGTTTTCTGGCACCAAAAATTACAAATTTACTTTCATCTGTAAAAAGCAAAAATGTGTTTATCTTTTATCCAAATTATTTTAAACACATTAATATTTTTGTTTTTTTTTTTAATGCATTTCTGTGCTACATAAATGTGGACAGGATATTACACAGCCTTTCCTGTTCAGGCGTGGCTGAAAATGCCGTAAGGGGGGATAACTCTTACGACGTGTGTGGGATTCGAACCCACACTCCCTCGGTGTTTACAGCGTATTTCATACGTTCTTACCTACTAGGGCACCGAGGCCCCCACACATTAATATTTATTATAAGTGTTTATCCAAAAGTTATTATCTTTTTATAAATATTTTTTGGCGAAATTTAGTCTCTGTTTTTGATTGTTCTCCAATGTATACGGTTTTTTTCGTGTAATGCTCTACGTACCGTACTCGCACTTATGGGAATACCTGTTTCATTTTCAATATTTTCAGCAACTTTTACAGCGCTTGTGTAGGTATTTTCTTTAACTTGACTCACAATTTGCTTTATTTCATAAGGTGTTAATCGCTTTGGCTTACCTGTTCGATGACAGTCATTAATGTTTTCAGTTCTTTTGTATTTATCTACAATTTTTTTCACTGTTGTATGGGTTCTACCAACTATTTTACCTATTTCTCTTAATGATTTACCTACTTCATTAAGGTCAATAATAATTTTCCTGGTTTCTAAACTTGTTTGTTTACCCATTTTAAACTTTTACAATAAGTAAATATTTGAAAAAATTTATTTAAATACAATTGATTCCTTTGCACTAAAACGTCCGTGCGCACAGTAAAACTCTAAAACTAATAGAGCTTAAGTAATAGGACTCCGAAATTTTGACCATTTCATGTTTTCTAATTAAGCTGGCTATCTAAAATTTTGTAGCTCAACTAAATTTAACCATTTCTACACCCTCATAACGCCACAGTTCAGATATTGACGATATTAAAAGTTAAAATGCGAAATCTAGTGGGAATTTGTAAACCTATTTCCATACCATAAAAAAAACTTGTCAGTGGAATTGAGATAATTTTTTATCTCTATCTCTCTCTTATTTATTATAACACCAGGGGCTGCATTGCCTTCTCAATATAGATGTTCAGAATTTCCAGAAATGGAGGAAGAATTACATATATAAGTGGTTTACCAGAAAAACATATTCCTCTTAATGGAGAATAATAACAAGAAAAGCGTTGTAATTTTTTGAATAAATAAATAAATAACTAAATTTTTTGAAAAACGTTTGCAAAAATCGTTTTGGAGTCCCACAAAATTTTTTTTTTTAAACAGAAAGGAATATTCGGTTTTGGAATATTCGGTTTTTGCAAACTCACATTTTGCAACCATATAATTTTTAAATTTAAATTTCAAAATTTTGTTCAGTATTTTTTAGATTAATTTTTTTTTATTGTATGTGCACAAAAACTCACTTAAATTTTAAGCAAAAGAGTCTACTATCAGTTGCATATTAAATCAAAAAGATAAAATTAAAGAAAATTTTCTACGTAAAAATGCCAAAATGAAGTGGACAGAATAAATTACTAAACCGATTCTAAATTTCAAAAATAAAATGATAAGAAATATAATAAAGAAAAATAAAAAAATGTACATGTAAATAGTTAAATTTTCTTTCTTATTTTACTCTTTCTTAAATAAGCCACATCGGAAAAGAAAATAGATTTCGATTCCTTTTATTAAATTAAATTTTATGAAAAGAATGAAGTTACAGCAAATATAAAAATTATTACATTTTTTTTACAATCTCCAATTTTTAGATGTAGGAAAATCTACTACTTTTTCCAAATTCGAAGTAGTAGATAATTCAAATCTCAAAAAAACTCAACAGATAATAAAAATTTTAGGAGTTTAAATTTTCTTTATATTAATTAAACAAAAACATAAATAGTTATAATGATATAACATAATAAAATAATAATACATACATAATGATTAATGACATACAAAACTAAAATAATTTGCGTTTGAAAATTGCTTTTACAGGCATAATATTTAGACTGGGTCTTTATTCTGCATTCAGCTATTTTTCATACTTAATAAAACAAACATAGTAAAACCGAAAATCTTTTCTCTTTGGCTGTTAATCATTTAATAATTTTGTATATACCAAAAAAAATTCTAATCCTACAAATTAATTTTATTTAGTTTTTCTTTGTGTTTGCTGTAATGTCAAAATAAAGCAGTAAAATGTTGCTTTAACTTGCTGAACATAATAAACGTAGCCACCACCCAACCCAGCCAAGAAGTTCTAAAAGGCTAAAAAGCATACCCACAATATTTTTTTCAAACAGAATACAAATCGTTGAAAATGTTAAAGTAAAAAATGTGAAAGATTAAAAAGCGGAGAATCAATAAGAGAAAAAAAAGAATGTAATGTAGCTAGTTGCAACCGCAACTTGCAGATTTACCTCATATATTTAATAGTTTTAGCACATTTCCAAAAAAATTTTGAAAAAATATGCTTATTAGTTTCACTCTGTCCGTCCGTCCGTCTGTCCGTTTGTCCGTCCGTCTGTTTACAAAACACCGTTAAAGATAGAGAAAAAAAATTTTAACCATCGGCAGGTCTCATAAAAAAATTAATTTTGTGGAACAACTTTCCCATGTAGCCCCATCCATTACGGAGCTACAGCACCTCAAACCTTGAAAAAGCCTTATTTTTAAATGCGTATATCTCATGTTCTGCTCAACATTTTTTCAATCTGAAAAAGTCATTCGACACCTACTTTTATTAGCTTTGAAAATTAATATCAAAACTATACAACTATTTTAAATTTAGTATTCAAATTTACAGTTAGGTGAAAACCACATTTTGCATGATTTTTCTACCCTCATAACTTCGGAAAGCTTTTAAATAGGGACTTGAAATTTTGAGGATAGAAAGAACTTTTAGAATTAATATAAATTTGCTCAGAAATTTTTTTTGGACCACCCCCTGTTTATGAGCTATTAGGGCTCAAAAATTGAAATTTGCTATTCTTAAACACTTCTAACTTAGGCACCTGTACACATTTTACTTCGACAAGATACAATAATTAAAGCTCCAGTAATATATTTTTACGTGTGTTAAAGGTTTCTTTTAGTTGTATAGGGTTCCAGAGTTTCAGTCCCTTAAAATTGCAAAAAAGCCCCATTTCCAGTTGTATATATCTCAGGCTCTGCGTAATAATTTTACAATCTAAAACCGCTAGAAGACCAAACATTTTGTTATCTCTATAAAACAATATCAAAATTATGTAATATTTTGTAATTCACTATTTAAATTTACCGTTATGTGAAAACCACATTTTGCATGAAATTTCTATTTTCATAACTCCGGCACGCCTTTACATAGGAACCTGAAATTTTGTGACAAGAAAGAACTTTTATAATTAGTATAAGTTTTCTTAGAACATTTTTTAGCACCACCCCCTGTTTAAGAAGTATTAGGGCTGAGAAATTGAAAATTTGCTATTTTTAGGCACCTGTACAAAATTTCTTCGGCAAGACATAAAAATTAAAGCTCCAGTAATATATTTTTACGTGTATTAACGGTTTTTCTTAGTTATATAGGGTTTCGGCTTTACAGCCTCTCAAAATTCCAGAAAAGACCTATTTTCACATTTTTTCTTATTACAAAAAATTCCTTAAATTTTATTGCTTAAATTTTCAAATTTTTGTGTAAGTCACAATTTAAACTGTTTGTATTGTCTTTTGGAAATGTGCGCTTTTAAAAACCGTTGGTTTACATACTACCTTGTTTTAATCTACTTCTAGTTTTTCAAATGTAAATGTGTTGACAATTTTACTGAAACAAACTTAAACAATTTAAATTATTCGTTAAAAAACAATTATTTTTTGTGCGATTACAATTTTAAGTTCTGTTTATTCTAGTCGGATACAAATTTGTGATATCTTAGGTTGCTCACATGGTGACGCTCATTTAATTTTAAACATTTCTTTTTTACTATGTTTGTTTTATTAAGTATGAAAAATAGCTGAATGCAGAATAAAAGACCCAGTCGTAAAATTATGCCTGTAAAAGCAATTTTCAAATGCAAATTATTTTAGTTTTGTATGTCATTAATCATTATGTATGTATTATTATTTTATTATGTTATATCATTATAACTATTTATGTTTTTGTTTAATTAATATAAAGAAAATTTAAACTCCTAAAATTTTTATTATCTGTTGAGTTTTTTTGAGATTTGAATTATCTACTACTTCGAATTTGGAAAAAGTAGTAGATTTTCCTACATCTAAAAATTGGAGATTGTAAAAAAAATGTAATAATTTTTATATTTGCTGTAACTTCATTCTTTTCATAAAATTAAACTAATTTAATTTAATAAAAGGAATCGAAATCTATTTTCTTTTCCGATGTGGCTTATTTAAGAAAGAGTAAAATAAGAAAGAAAATTTAACTATTTACATGTACATTTTTTTATTTTTCTTTATTATATTTCTTATCATTTTATTTTTGAAATTTAGAATCGGTTTAGTAATTTATTCTGTCCACTTCATTTTGGCATTTTTACGTAGAAAATTTTCTTTAATTCTATCTTTTTGCTTTAATATGCGACTGATAGTAGACTCTTTTTGCTTAAAATTTAAGTGAGTTTTTGTGCACATACAATAAAAAAAAATAAATCTAAAAAATACTAAACAAAATTTTGAAATTTGAATTCAATTTTTAAACGACAAAGGAACCACTTACTGTTAAGTCAAATACAATTTTAAACAAATTTGTAGTGTTAAAATAATGTCTATTTAATAAGTCAACTACTACACCTTAGCGAAATTTTAAAAAGAAACATTTTTCACATGCGTTTTATGTCTTCAGAACATTCAACGCTCCAGTTCAGATTTGATAAAAATACACGATTTGAATAAACCGTTATTTTGATTTTAATAAATTTTAAATTGTAAATTTTTTTTATAAAATTATTTTGTAATAAACTTTGTAAATTTATTTTTAAAGAACGCAAAAAATTATTTCTAATTTTTTTTATTATTTTTAATTTTTACAAACTTGAACAATTTTTATTCTGAGCACGTAGAGCGAATCTTAGCATGCTCTCAAAATACAAATTACAACTTCTGAACGCTTAGATCTAAAAAAAAAAGACAAATTTTATTTTGACGATCTGCTCTGATCAAGCATTCAAGATCTGCTCTGGTTTAAAAAAAAATTTTTTCTTCTTTAGTTGTTGAAACAACATACTAGCGAAATAAAGAAAACACATTTTCATAGGTGTTTTAATTCATCAAAATTGACTACTTTCGATTTTTAAAACAAAATTGATGAAATAATAAAAGGTATACACAAAATTATGTGGTTGCAAAATGAGAGTTTGCAAAAACCGCGAGTACTTATTTATGTTGAATATTCCAAACATCGCGAGTACTTATTTAACTTTTATTTCCTTTTATTTTAATTAGTACTTATTTCTGCGCGGTGGATACTTGGTGGCCACGTTCATTGTGTTTTGCACATGAAAGTTGCTACAAGAAAAGTCTTCAAAAAAATTTTCATTCAATATTCATTGAATATACGAGGGTTCATTGAATATACGTGTGAACTCGCTCAATGTGTTCATTTCTAAATTGTATAGTGTATTGCTTTTCATAAGTATGTTAAACTTTTGAAGTAGTATTTCTACGCGCTGGCTATAGGTAATTTCTGTTTTAAATATTAGGTTTATTTGCTTCAGTTGTTGTATAAATTCAAATGAAGTTGATGGAAAAATGAATTGTGAAGTTATATAAACACACGCACATGCAGTCGCGAGAAAGGAAATAAATAAAGAGTTAGTTAAGTTCGTTTCGTATTTTTTGATTGAAATTCGTTTCGAAAAACGAATTTCGGTTAAAATTGTTTTTGATTAAAATTCGTTATTGTTTTGATTGAAATTCGTTTATGTTTTTGACTGAAATCTCCCGTGCCCGAATTTTGTGTTAAAATAAAATTTGGAATTTTTTCTTTAATATATCAAAATTTCAGCTTTCAACTACAAATTTTCAACATATTTTCAGCAAAATAAAATTTTCAGTTTTTTTAGCATTTTATATCGCCGCCATTTAATATTCTCAAAAAATAATGAGAGTTGGAGTAGATTTTGTTGTTTTAATGGTTGCTGTTGTTCAATACCATCTACATTATCACATTGTTCATTAGACATTATGTTATGATTTTTACAATAATGTTCGATTTTACCGCGTTTTTTCATTCATTAATTTAAAAAAAATTTTAGTTTTTATGTGTTATTACTAATCAAGTCTTGCTTATTTTTAACAGCTTTTTATTAACTTGGTTGGATAAAGGATGGAATCTTAGAAGCCATTTTAAACGCACTTCCCGTTGAGCTAGAGACTTGAAATTTTCTTCATTAGATCAGATCCCGATGACAATACATGATTTTAAAATAATAATATCGAAAAACATTAGAGAAATTAGCTTAATTTCAAAATTAAATTTTCATACAAAGGTATAACAGAATTTTTAACAGAATTATTACAGAACCAAAATAAAACATTTTATCTAAATTTACTAAACTCACCAATACCAATACCAATACGTATACGTAATACAAAAAATTTTTTTTTTCTATAAAAGACTATTGTTTTTTATGTGGACCATTGCATTGTATGCGTACATATACATAGGTACATACTTCAAAATATGTAATAAATGTGCTTCGTAGCTCCGTAATGGGTGGGGATAGAACATTCTGAATTTTTTTTTAGCAAATTTTTCTGTAATTTTCTAAACTATATTGTTACAATCGAGATTTCTTTGAAAAAGTTTATTTCAATATGTCAAATATATATATAAATATAAGTATACATAAGTTTTAAAGTCTGTGAAATTAAAATAAAAGCTGAAGGCAACAAACGCATAACTATAACCTTATATTTTTAAATTTCTATCTTTATTAATTTCGAAAATATGCGTATCGGGTACCTCCCATACAACTCCTAAGACCAAACAAGCATATCTTCGAAATGAATAAAGATAGGAACTTCAAATTTGATACGAGGATGCTGTTTCCTAAATCCCTGATTTGCCTAAAATTTGAGATTAATTGGAGTGGTCGTTCGGGTACCTCCCATACAACTCCCAAAACCGAACAAGCATATCTTCGAAATTAATAAAGATAGAAACCTCAAATTTGGTACTAGGGTGTTGTTTCCTGAATCTCTGATTTGTCCAAAATATAAGGTGAATTAGAATGGTTGTCCGGGTATCTGCCACACAACTCCTAAGACCAAACAAGCATATCTTCGAAATTAATAAATATATAAACTTGAAATTTGATATAAGAATGTTCTACCCTGTTGATGTCTCTAAAATTTGAAATAAATTGGGGTGGTGGTCCGCGTGCCTTCACACACTTCCCAAGACCTAACAAGCATATTTTCGAATTTAATAAAGATAGAAATCTGAAATTTTGTGCAAAGGTTGTAAAAGCATTTATTTTTTTAGCTTAGTTATATTAAATACCTAACTAAAATAACTTATGGATTTTTAATTTAATTTGAATTTTTTAGGTGTAGGGTATAAATAAGTCGGTTGCATCGACTTACTGTTACTTTTACTTGTTTTTATTAGGTATATAGTTAGTTTTGATAACACAAATAATTTAATGGTTATTAATTGTTTTTCCTCCAATGGACCATATCAATGGAACATATTGCATTATCAGCAATATAGCTTTCATTTAATTATTCAATGTATATGTTTCTATGTGGATAAATAAAAAAAAATTATATTATTATATTTATTTTTACTTTTATATATTTCGTAATTGCTATTCATTATATTTCGAAATTGCTTAACATTTAAATAATGCTCAAGTACGATTTTACATTGTTGTTTTGTTTATTTATAATTTGATAACATTTGGTCATATTTTTCATTTTTGATTTCCTATTATGTTATTTGGAGATTCTGTTTTTTATTTGAAGGTGTAAATAGTAAAATAAGAATTAAGAATAAATTAAAAAAAGTTTTTCTTTTGAAATGTATATTTATTATTTGTGTGCCTTGAAGTTTTTTTCTTTTCTTTCACATTTGGTTAATAGCATCTTACTTTTTCTATAAAAGTTCTAGGCAATGTAAAGTGTTGCTGTAATTATACCCGTACGATAGGATCGGGTATAATAAAATTACTCCTCCGTTTGTAACACCTCGAAATAAGCGAGCTAAATATACCTTCAAAGGTATGGATCGGATCAGAAAAAAATTCTAAGACTTTTGAGCCATGTCCGTCCGTCCGTCCGTCAGCACGCTAACTCAAAAACTAAGAAAGCTAGAATCTTGAAATTTACACAAAATGTTCTGGGAGTAATTTGTAGGTTCCCTATTTTTTTTGGTTGAGTTTGGGCCAAGCCTTAAGGTAGCTCTCGAACACCTAACTTTTAGATCCCCACATTTTTTTTGCAATAGAGCTATGAACTTTTAACTGCTGATAGATCTTACAAAAATATTAATTTTAGTTTTAATAACTTTTTTTTGTATCCCCACCCGTTACGGAGCTACAGCTCCCCAAAGGTTCAAAAAAGCTCTATATTTAAATTGTTATAGCACAAGTTGTATAAGGTATACCTTCATTTTGAAAACGCCAAACGATTACTACTTTTATTAGCTTTAAAAGTATATATACAATAAATATATATTTGTGGCATACGGTGTTTTAATTTACCGTTATGTGAAACTCAAATTTTGCAAAATCCTTCAACTCTTCTATCTTCTAAACGGTTTAAGTTGGAAATTTGAAATTTTGACAGAAGTTAGATCTTTGAAAATAAGTATGAGTCATTTCAAAAATTTTTTTGTATCACCCCCCGTTTAAGAGCTGTAAGGGGTGAAAAACTGAAAATTTCCAATTTTTAAACACCTGTAACTTGAACACCTGTTAAAATTTTTTCGAAGTAATACACAAAAATTAAAGCTTCAATATTATACTCTTATTTCTGTTAACAGCTTTATTTAATAATATATCGTTACTTTATAATTGACGAAAGAGTTACTTGATATTTTCAAATTTTCTAACAAATTTTTTTAACTAATTTTTATACCCGTACGATAGGATCGGGTATAATAAAATTACTCCTCCGTTTGTAACACCTCGAAATAAGCGAGCTAGATATACCTTCAAAGGTATGGATCGGATCAGAAAAAAATTCTAAGACTTTTGAGCCATGTCCGTCCGTCCGTCCGTCCGTCCGTCAGCACGCTAACTCAAAAACTAAGAAAGCTAGAATCTTGAAATTTACACAAAATATTTTGGGAGTAATTTGTAGGTTCCCTATTTTTTTTGGTTGAGTTTGGACCAAGCCTTAGGGTAGCTCTCGAACACCTAACTTTTAGATCCCCACATTTTTTTTGCAATAGAGCTATGAAATTTTAACTACTGATAGATCTCACAAAAATATTAATTTTATTTTTAATAACTTTTTTTTGTAGCCCCACCCGTTACGGAGCTACAGCTCCCCAAAGGTTCAAAAAAGCTCTATATTTAAATTGTTATAGCACAAGTTGTTTAAGGTATATCTTCATTTTGAAAAAGCCAAACGATTACTATTTTCATTAGCTTTAAAAGTATATATACAATAAATATATATTTTTGGTATACGGTGTCTTAATTTACCGTTATGCGAAACTCAAATTTTGCAAAATTCTTTAACCCTTCCATCTTCTAAACGGTTAAAGTTGAAAACTTGAAATTTTGACAGAAGTTAGATCTTTGAAAATAAGTATGAGTCATTTCAGAAATTTTTTTTGTATCACCCCCCGTTTAGGAGCTGTAAGGCGTCAAAAACTGAAAATTTTCTATTTTTAAACACCTGTAACTTGAACACCTGTTAAAATTTTTTTGAAGTAATACACAAAAATTGAAGCTTCAACATTAGACTCTTATTTCTGTTAACAACTTTTTTTAATAATATAGGGTTACTTTATAATTGACGAAAGTGTTAGTTGATTTTTTCAAATTTTCGAACAAATTTCTTTAAAACGAATTTTTTCCATTTTGTTTTACTCGATAATTTGAAATTGTTGAGGATATAATGCGTAGTACATAAAAATGTAAATAAATAAACAATATAACGGTTGCTTGAAGAATTTTTATTATTATTTATATGATATTGATATATATACATACTTATATAATATCATGTTTATTTACATATCGTATATGTCACTAGTGAATGAATGATAAGAGTATATATGTATATTATATAGCGCCGTATTTACATACATATATGTATTTTATTGTACTTATAAGAAATTATTCTGTCAATGGAATATTTAAATATAATATAATATAATATTTAAAATTATATTTACTATTTTGTACTAAGTAAATTTAATATACATTTACCGCTTAGTATTAAATGTTACTATAGAATATTTGAAAAAGTTTTGGATTGATAATCGTTATGTGGAAGGTTAGAATCTGCTTTAGAAGAATGTACATATAAACATATAGTTTGAATACATGTACAACCCATAAGTTCTAGAAATTATAAAATTCACCCAAATTATTTTAAAATACTAAAATATTAAAAAAATAATATTGTAGGCAGAGTGACTGTGAACATACTAACGGTTCGTACGGGTATCTAAGAGTTGACAAAGTCAACTGTATTCTTCCTCGTTTCCATTTTGTTTTACTCGATAATTTGAAATTGTTGAGGATATAATGCGTAGTACAAAAAAATGTAAATAAATAAACAACATAACGGTTGCTTGAAGAATTTTTATTTATATGATATTGATATATATACATACTTATATAATATCATGTTTATTTACAATATATCGTATATGTCACTAGTGAATGAATGATAAGAGTATAGATGTATATTATATAGCGCCGTATTTACATACATATATGTATTTTATTGTACTTATAAGAAATTATTCTGTCAATGGAATATTTAAATATAATATAATATAATATTTAAAATTATATTTACTATTTTGTACTAAGTAAATTTAATATACATTTACCGCTTAGTATTAAATGGTACTATAGAATATTTGAAAAAGTTTTGGATTGATAATCGTTATAATATTGTGAGCAGAGTGACAGGCTGTGAACATACTAACGGTTCGTACGGGTATCTAAGAGTTGACAAAGGCAACTGTATTCTTCCTCGTTTTTTCATTAAAATGTGTAAAATTAATGTGTAATTTATGGAAATTTGAGATTATTGTTAACGAATATGTAACGAAAGCCACACTTCGGTTAAATGTCGGAAAAAAATTTCAGCACTGGGGCCTTGTAATTGTATAGTTGTGTATAGAGACGTTGCTATAAATATAAATTTAAGAGAAAAATTTTATGAATACATATAATTGTTATTTTTCGTTCTTTTTATGCTATGTTGTGATATTAAATTATTTTATTTTTTCCTAAAAATAAAAATCAATTACCTTAAAAACAAGTAAGTTTGAAATTTTATTAAAAATAAAATTTAAGAACTGGCGAAATATTTTCTAGTATGGTTTGAAGGTTGTCACATATTTTAATTAATACATAAATATACCTCTTATTGAATGGTTATTTTCGAATACTTTTATTTCCAGCAATCAGATTTCTAATTCTTAACATATATTTCTAATAAATCTTTCTAAGATTTCTAATAAGATTTCTAATAAGATTTCTAATAAAATACATATATGTATTTACATACATATATGTATTTTATTGTACTTATAAGAAATTATTCTGTCAATGGAATATTTAAATATAATATAATATAATATTTAAAATTATATTTACTATTTTGTACTAAGTAAATTTAATATACATTTACCGCTTAGTATTAAATGGTACTATAGAATATTTGAAAAAGTTTTGGATTGATAATCGTTATAATATTGTGAGCAGAGTGACAGGCTGTGAACATACTAACGGTTCGTACGGGTATCTAAGAGTTGACAAAGGCAACTGTATTCTTCCTCGTTTTTTCATTAAAATGTGTAAAATTAATGTGTAATTTATGGAAATTTGAGATTATTGTTAACGAATATGTAACGAAAGCCACACTTCGGTTAAATGTCGGAAAAAAATTTCAGCACTGGGGCCTTGTAATTGTATAGTTGTGTATAGAGACGTTGCTATAAATATAAATTTAAGAGAAAAATTTTATGAATACATATAATTGTTATTTTTCGTTCTTTTTATGCTATGTTGTGATATTAAATTATTTTATTTTTTCCTAAAAATAAAAATCAATTACCTTAAAAACAAGTAAGTTTGAAATTTTATTAAAAATAAAATTTAAGAACTGGCGAAATATTTTCTAGTATGGTTTGAAGGTTGTCACATATTTTAATTAATACATAAATATACCTCTTATTGAATGGTTATTTTCGAATACTTTTATTTCCAGCAATCAGATTTCTAATTCTTAACAAATTTTTAAGAAAAAAATATTATAAAATATTATTGAATTTGTGATGCATAAATAATATACATACATATGTATGTATCAAAATATTTGATTTGAATGAAAAATGTGCAATATTATCGAATTTGTGATGCATAGGTTAGGTTAGGTTAAGGTGGCTGCCAAAACGGCACACTTAGACCGTATTTGGTCCATTGTGATACCACATAGAAGCTTTTCTATCCCACTTGTTAAAATCAAATTGAGCTTTTTGCAAAGTAAAGAATACTCTTCACATTTTTACCTGCTAGATCGTTAAGGTTGTTGAAGAGATATTGCCCCAAATGGGTATTCCTTCTGTCCGACAAGGCCGGGCATGTGCAAAGGAGATGGTGAGTAGTTTCCTCCTCTTCTTCATCTTTGCAGGCTCTACAATAGTTGTTTGCGACAGGCAAGCCAAGTCTTCTGGCATACTTTCCTATTAGACAGACATTTCTTAAAAACTATTCTAATACTTTTCTTAAAAACAATTTATTCACATTCACACAAAAAAAATTCTTTGAAGCAAAATGATAGAAAAATATTTTTAAGGTGGTTACCATAAGGTGTATCCCTGGTATACATATGTATACATAAGTATGTTTCAGAATTTGGAAAAGAGTGTAATAAAAATTGTTCTCTGAGAAATTTACATTTAGTTTAAATGGGATAAAGTAGTTATTAGTAATTTATTGCTTTTTTTGGATTCAATGTAGTAGTAATAAATTCATTCGAATAGTCTTAAAAACTATTCAGTTTGAATAAGACTTAATAGGTACTAATATTAGTTTAAAACTATTCGAATGAATTTATTTGTAGTAGTAATAACTTACGTAGTAATACACTCGAATACTTTTAAAAACTATTCAGTTTAAATAAGACTAAATAGGTACTAATATAGATAAAACTATTCGAATAAATTTATTACTACAAAATACAAATAAAGCAATAAATTACTAACTACTTTATACCATTTACAATATTGTTGAAAATAAAACATTCGATAGTGCCCAGTTGTTCACCTATATAAAAAAAATTATTCATTCATTCAAAATTTATTCGAATAGTTAAAACTATTCATTCATTCAAAAATCATTCGATAGTTAAAACTATTCATTCACTAACTATCGATATTTGAAAACATTCGATAGTGCACATCACTAATAAGAGGTCTACTTATGTATTAATTAAAATATGTGACAAAGTTCAAACCATACTAGAAAATATTTCTCCAGTCCTTAAATTTTATTTTTAATAAAATTTCAAACTTGTTTAAATTTATTTTGCGTTTTACACTTTCGACACACTTTGCTGTATAGTGAGATTTCATATGCCAAATCGTTTCATATCAGATTTTTGTCTTCTTTTCACATGATAACATCGTATTACTAATTACTATCTATTTCTTTCAATTTTTTTGTTTTTTGTTTTTGTTCGAGTAGCATAGAAAAATTTGGTGACGTGACGTGTGAAAGTGCCTCATCTTATTGTAATAGATAATCTTTGCTTTCGAGTGCTTTTAACAAAACATTATTTTTAAACTATTTTAATTTATTTTTTTTAAAACAATAAATTTTCTATAAATTTAAAAGTATTTTTGTTTTCTCTTAATTATAATATTAAACCAGTTTCTAAATGAATGAAAATCAAACTTAAAATTATAAATTTTTTCATTTGTTTTGCAAAATATCTATTAACAGTTTTTTTAAATCTTTATTATTTTCTTAATCGTACACGTATGTACATTATTACGATTATGGAATTAAATTAAAGAGAAAATAAATTTGAGCTTTCAGCAAAATTTTGAGTGTGTAAAGTTATAATTTCACAGCTTTGCTTACAATTAGATTAAAATATAAATATTTTGAAAACATTTGTATGCATGTACATATATTTAACATTATACACAATCATAATAGGTATAATAATATAATATGTACATATATACATACATCTTTATGATATGGGATGATTTCGACAAAAAAAAATGAGCAAATCACAATTATTTATTTACATAATCTATGAACACGTGGTATTTGGAACTACATATTTATATTTTTTAATTGTACAATTTTAATTGAAGAAACTGTTTATAATTTTTTTAAACTGCATCCATATTATGTACATACATACATCATGCGTTTAAATTACATCGTTTTACTTTGCTGTAAGGTCTAAAGATCATGCAAAAATTTAAAAAATATTTGTATTATTTTATTATTTTTCTTATAAAATAAATACATACATACATATATACTTCTTACATTCATATATATATTATTATATAGATACATATGTATCTTTAATTGTTTATTTTCCCTTTATTTTTATTATATTTACAATCAAAATTTCTAAATTTATTATTGTACTATGACGCTGAAATCGCTAATTGACCGCTAGTACTGCTATGCGAACTACTTTGACTGGTAGATGATGTTTTTCTCTTATCCAGATACCGTTGAAGTGATGGAATTGCGAATAACATTACACCACTAATAGTTATCGCAATACCGGCTAATAAAAATCCTGGATTATATGATTCAGTAATATCGTAGAGCCAACCTAAATTTTATTTTAATGAAAATGAATATTAAAATTTAATCAAAATTGAGAAAAAATTTGTGAATAAGAAATTTTACAATATGTATATAAAATATTATATAAATTCATTATTGAAACATACCAGCAAATGGCGGTCCAACTAATGAAGCAATTCCTTGGAAGAGTAATAACAATCCAAAGGCATTTGTTAACTTATCAAGTCCTAATAAATCAACTAATATAACGGATGTTAATCCCACATAGGCACCAATTGTGAATCCGAAAACGGATGCAAAAAATGCTAACGTATTAAATGATACACAAAATACGGAAAGGGCGGTAGCTAAAATTACAAAAAAGCTAAGCATTGCGTTTTATTTTTAAATTTAATATAATCTTACCTAAACCGCAAATGGTTAAACAAGTATTATAAACAAGTAAACGATTTACCCATGGTTTGTCCGAAATATAACCTAAAATAATCCTCCCAACAGTATTGGCAATACCAATTATTGAAATTAAATAGCTGCCTTGTTCCGTTGTTAAGCCTAATTGTTCAGCTTGGGCAGCTAAATAAACATATGGAACATTGAAACCGATACTTGTACAAAAATTAGAAAATGTAAAAAGAATAAAAGTGACATCACGAAATAGTGTAAAATCCATCATTTCTTTAAATGTATCACGAGTTTCTTGTGAACAACATGTACAGTCAAGTAAATGTTCTGTTTTCTAAGTAATAAAAAAAAAATAGTTTCAATTTTATTAGATCGAAAAACTTATGCCTTAAATTTTAGTGTATATTTTGACAATTCCGCCCAAAATCTGTGGTTAAATAAACTACAGCTGAAGTTCGGGCCGACGTTAAGTCAGCTATTAAGTGAAAAAATGATGACATATTGTCTAGACGCTTTTTTTGAATAAGTAACATATGGTCCTGTTCAATGTGTAATGTTTGGAAGAATTTTAGTTACTTGAGTTAATGATGGAGCTCAATAGTTAAAGTGTATAGATTTTTAAAATTTGTTAAGTGTCCCAATTGGGAGCCTTCGCAAAATCTTCTTTTTTCAAAATTGTAATTCTTTTTGCTACAAACATTCTTTTTTGAGGTAATATCTCTTATCATTTGCAAAAAAAACGTAAATTTCAAAAATACAAATTATATGTTTCTGCTGGTTTAAAAATTTCTCCCACTGTTTTAAATGCTTGGTTGTTGAAATATGCATGTATGAAAAATAATTAGATGAGACTTTAGTCAAATCAGCTTAGTTATACATTATTGCCAGATTATCTGTATATGTATAGATGTATTTGATATTCTGAATTATCAGAGATATTTATAATAAAATAACTAATATAAAGTAGAAAATATTTTTTAATTTTTTTAAGTTTTAGTTTTGATTTTGGGATCTTTTCTATTTTAATATTTGTACATACCTATAATGTCAAAGAATAAAGATGAAAAAGGAGATTAAAAAAGAATATTTTGAAAACAGAGATTTCGTAGTAACTAAGGATTAAAAGGATTTTTTTTGTCAATTGCAAATAATATGCGATAATTACATAATAATTTTTTATTTTTAATTAAATGGTGATTAATAATATTTCATATCATAAATAATTAGTACCTACCTCTTCGTCTATATTAGCATGTTTAGATCTTCTTAGAGATCCATATCTAGTTAATTCAGCCTTCTCTGATAGATCACTTCTTGATTTATATTCCACAATGTTCATTAGGGAACCCTTATATATTTTTTGGAAAAATTAAGGAAACATGTATTAAAATATTTATCTTATAAATTTAACATTATTTTTTAATTGAATTATTGACTCTAGAACTTGTAATATTGATTATTTCATTGTAGTGTCATATTAATAACAGGTTAATAATATATAAATTGTATAATTGAAAACAAATATTTTGAAATGATAAACAAAAATCAGCAACCTCCACCATAGGACCGACCGCTATTATACGAAAAGTATAAAGACAAAATTCATAGATTTTTTACATAATAATTTCCTTATGTATGTACATATGTATATCAAAGCAAAATAATTTCTAATAATTTAACATAATTTTTTTTATTCAATACAATAATAAGCAATGAAATCGGAAAAATATATCTACATACATTCATTCATACATCCATTTACATACATACATATATATTATGTAAAGTCATAGAATAATAAATTACATATAGAAAGACACCTCAAGTAAAAATGTGCGATAACATTTTATTATACGTTATACGTGACATACGTTATACGTCGTACGTTCTTAGAAATTTCGTGTATATTTTTCTTACCTCTAGAACTCTTTATAAAAGTTTAGAAAAATTCATTTTATTAAACTTTTATAAAACTTTTTTTTTACAAAACTAAATTGTATATTATAAAAGAAAAAAATGAGGATACATTTGATCAAATTTGATATAAAAAATAAAAATATTGAAAGCTTTCTACGAGCGGAGGCAAGTCAAAAGCTCTCTTAAAAAAATGTTATAGCAAATTTTTACTTTAGGTGTCCCTTCTATATGTAATTTATTATTCTATGGTAATGTAATGTACCTACTTGATTTTTTTTTTTCACTCAAAAATATTAGAAGTAAAAAATAATAAAAACTGTAAACAAATACAAAACAAACATAAGATTAATATTGAATCTGCTAACAAAAACTTTACAAATTTTACAAAAGTTTGAAAATCAACAAGATAATAAATATGCATAGATATACATATTATGTATATAATTTTTTTAAGAATAAAAAAAAACATTCATATAAATTCATATGGCGTGTCATAATAATCTCTATGAAATTTGAACTGAAAAAAATTAAAGTTAAAGTTAGTCGGATTAAAAAATATTTTATGGCAAAGTTGTTGCTCTTTACTTGTCTAACAATTTTTTCTTAATAATTTTGCTCATAATTTTTTTCTGTTACGAAATGTTTGTAAAAAACTTAAAAATGACACTATAGTAAACTACTACTTCCGGTTATCTCATTTGCTCCAAAAGTTTATCAATCGGAGATATTTACATCAAAACATTAAATATGAAATTTCTAAAAATTCCGCTCAGTCGTTTAAGCTTTACACGTGCTCACATACCTACACCTACACACACACATACACACACACACACACAGATAAACATCACGCAAAAAAATGTTTACAGCCTTCTACGCACCGGAGTTGTGCATATTTGCCAAAATTTCGGGTACAAATTTTTAGTATGAAAACAATACTTACCTTATACATAATTGTATACGGTCGGTAACAATGTATTGTTTGAAATTTAATTAGAACATTTAAAATTACCTGATAGAAAACGTCTGGACGATACATAGTACCACTTCCTGATCTAGAAGGCTTTCTCTCCCTAGAATAACTGCCATGCTGATCTAAATGTATATGCGGTTGGCTCATTGTGGAACGCATCAAATTTTGGTTGACAAATTGTGTTTTATTTGTATTTTTATTGTTATTTTTATTATTGACATGCACATATTTTCCCTTTAATAAATTAAAACGCAATGTGGGTAATCGTTGTATCTTAATATTATTTATAAATTAAAAATGTTCACAAAATTTTTTTATTAAATAGTTAGAACTAAGAACAACTAAGTTAATCGAAATGAAATAAATTGACATTCTACTTAAACTAAAAAAAATGGGGCCTTGGTGGTTTAGTGGGTAAGAGCGTATAAAATTCGCTTTAAACACCGAGAGAGTGTGGATTAGGATCCCACACACGTCGTAAGAGTTATTCCCCCTTACGACATTTACAGCCACGCCTGAACAGAAAAGGGTGTGTAATTTCCTGTCCACATTTATGTGTCAAAGAAATACATTTAAAAAAAAAAAAACGTTATCCCCTTGCAAAATCTAATACTACAATACATACATATGTATATCAATAAATAAGTTAAAATGTAGATGAGATTAACATCAGTTATATCAATCAGGTATATCAATAAATAAGTTAAAATGTAGATGAGATTAACATCAGTTAGAGTACTATATATTTAGAATTAAAATTTTTAATTCTAAATAATACAATGTATGAAATGATTTCATTAAAAAATCAATTTTGAAATCTGTGAAATATTGCAATATTTAGATGTGCACTTCCTCGTATGTATAATGGGTACTACAGTCAAACTTTCTTAATTCGAACACTAGTAATTATAATTCTTTATTCAAACCAAAACTTGTATTCCTTGTGTTTAATTTTTGTTTGTATTTTGGACTCTGTAAATTCAGTATTTCCATATTTCAAGCAACTTTTTGAATCGCTTGCAAATTCGAATTAATTTAACTTTAAAGCTAATTAACTCTAAGCTATTTAACTTTAATAATGAAATTAAAACAACATATTCTTGGATCAATTTGTAGATTCCCTATTGTTTTTTGTTAAGATCCGACGAAAACTATGGGTAACTTTCGAACAACTAACTTTTTTAACTCCTTAATTTTTTTACGTCACTTTTGCAAAATTGTTAGTTTCCTTATTTATTCTATTGTTTTTGGTTAAAATCCGACGAAAACTACGGGTAACTCTCGAACAACTAACTTTTTTAACTCCTTAATTTTTTTACGTCACTTTTACAAAATTGTTAGTTTCGCTATTTAAATCTAGCATTTTCGACCGCAGGGTTCGAGTGGCTGCGATACAACTTCTTTCTTTATATGGAAATAACTCAATGTCTATTGAAACTAGGTATCTGAAATTTTGCAAAATGATGTCGAATTACAGGCCAATAACATCGCAAAAATTTGGTTTTGCTGGTGCAGCAGATTTGGGTAGCTACCATACAACTTCTCTTTTCAAATGAAAAAAACTCAATGTCTATTGAGGCTAGATATCCGAAATTTTGTCAAAAGATGTTGAATTGTATACTAACAACTTTTGTAAAATTTTGGCTGTGTTATAGCAACAGGTTCAGGTAGCTTGCACTTCTTGGAAATTAATAAATCTTGGCATCTGAAATTTTACAAAAGATGATGAAGTTTTAGCGCAATAACTTTTGTAAAATTTCGTTGTGGTCTAACAGGTCCGGTTAGCTGTCATACAACTCCAAAGTTTACATATATGTATTTCGGTATTTAGCGTCGGTACAAAAACATCTGAAGTTTTGTAAAAGATGATCGAATTTTATGGGAATATATCCTATTATATTACGTTCATATGGGTATCTCAGACTTGACACAGTCTACTCTACTGCAGTCTTTCTTGTTTATTTTGCGTTTATGTATGTATTAATAGTTAAATTGATTAAAATTGTTGAGGATACGAAAAAAAAATACATGAATAACACAAAAAAATGTAAAGAAAACGAGAAAGAATACAGTTGCCTTTGTCAACTCTTAGATACCCGTACGAACAGTTAGTATGTTTACAGCCTGTCACTCTGCTTACAATATTATTTTTTTAATATTTTAGTATTTTAAAATAATTTGGGTGAATTTTATAATTTCTAGAACTATGGTTGTACATATAATCAAACTATATGTTTATACATTCTTCAAAAGCAGATTCTAACCTTCCACATAACGATTATCAATCCAAAACTTATTCAAATATTTTATAGTACCATTTAATACTAAGTGGTAAATGTATATTAAATTACAAAATAGTAAATATAATTTTAAATATTATATTATATTAATGCGCAAATAGTATATTTATATTGTTATAAGTATGTCGCCATATATTGCAATATTTCTTTAAAAATATTTCCATTCATAGAATAATTTCTTAGAAGTACAATAAAATACATATATGTATGTAAATACGGCGCTATATAATATACATCTGTACTCTTGCCATTAATTCATCAGTGACATATAAGATATGTAAATAAACATGATATTATATAAGTATGTATGTATATTAATATCATATAAATACAAATTCTTCAAGCAACCGTTATATTGTTTATTTATTTAGATTTTTTTGTACTACGCATTATATCCACAACAATTTCAAATTATCGAGTAAAACAAAATGCAAAAAATTCGTTAAAGAAATTTGTTAGAAAATTTGAAAAAATCAACTAACAGTTTCGTCAATTATAAAGTAACCCTATATTATTAATAAAAAAAGTTGTTATTAATAAGAGTATAATGTTGAAGCTTTAATTTTTATATATTACTTCAAAAAAATTTTAACAGGTGCTCAAATTACAGGTGTTTAAAAATAGGAAATTTTCAGTTTTTGACCCCTTGCAGCTCCTAAACGGGGGGTGATACAAAAAAAAATTCTGAAATGACTCATACTTATTTTCAAAGATGTAACTTCTGTCAAATTCAGTTCAAGTTCTTCTGTCAATTTCAAGTTTTCAACTTAAACCGTTTAGAAGATAGAAGGGTTAAAAACTTTTGCAATAATTCAGTTTTGCATAACGGTAAATTAAGACACCGTACAGCACAAGTATATATTTATTACATACATATTTGTAAAGCTCATAATAGCACCTATCGTTTAAAGATATACCTAATACAGCTTGTGTTAAAACAATTTAAATATAGAGATTTGTCGAACTTTGGAGGGCTGTAGCTCCTTAACAGGTGGGGCTACAGAATAATTAATATTCTCATAAAATTAATATTTGTATGATATCTATCAGCAGTTAAAATTTCATGGCTCTATTTCAAAAAAATTGTGGAGCTCTAAAAGTTAGTTGTTCAGGAGTTACCCGAA
The DNA here is from genome assembly GCA_947095535.1 of Poecilobothrus nobilitatus. NCBI lineage: Eukaryota > Metazoa > Arthropoda > Insecta > Diptera > Dolichopodidae > Poecilobothrus > Poecilobothrus nobilitatus. The sequence continues at coordinate 337,713 of OX352772.1, read as the reverse complement.
GTTTTGGAACTCAACCAAAAATAGGGAACCTACAAATTGCTCCCAGAATATTTTGTGTAAATTTCAAGATTCTAGCTTTCTTAGTTTTTGAGTTAGCGTGCTAACGGACGGACGGACATGGCTTAATAGACTCAGAATTTGATTCTGATCCGATCCATACCTATGAAGATATATCTAGCTCACTTATTTCGAGGTGTTACAAACGGAGGAGTAATTTTATTATACCCGATACTTATCGTACGGGTATAAATATTGTGGTTGCGTAAAGTATTTACATGGTATTCATCTTCCTGTAAGAAAAGAATGTAACGAGTTTTTCGAGCCGAAAACTTTACGCCATTTCACTAGCACTATTATATTTTTTCATTTAAAAGTAAGCTTTACATTTTTAATACATAAATGAACCGCTTTCGAAACGTTATTTGTGTATCATAGTTTTTTATGTTTAAATTTTGACAGATATTATACTTTATCATTTTAATTTGGAAGGAAGCAGCCATAAATAATAATATTTAAAAATAATTGTGAGTTTGTGATGATATTATATAATATTTATAATATGTTTATATATTTATAATGAACTATGAACTTATTATAAAGTACAAAAATGGAAAATTGTACACAAAAATAAAAATAAATATCTTTTCATACAACATATTTACATATATCTATCAACAGCTTTAATTTTTTATAGCATATTATTCCTTTTGCAAACGTAACTCTTTTAATGGTACAAGAACCATTCGCTTTTGGTGTTACGTAAACATAGTGCTTTAGCCACTCTTAGCCACTCAAAGAAGCAATAAATATATATGACTAGTGAGTATAGTGATTACTTATTTTGCTATTATTATTATTCTAAAATTTAAGTTTACGGTTACATGGCTTGTACAAACAAATGACTTCGCTATCGGTTCTTTTGCGGTACGCTTTTCTTGGAGAAATTGGTATACAAACTGTATATAACTGTATAAACATTCGTAGTACGTGATATGTGTGTGTGCGTACATGGCATATAATAATACGATAGAAATAAATTATATCTATCCTATTATTATATGCCATGTGCACACACACATAGATATTACTAATGTCTATATATTATACACACACATATAGTAATTATATCTATCCTATCGTGCCATGTACACACGAACACATATTACGAATTACGATATTTATATACACATATTGCAAACAGTTTGTATACCAATCTCTCTGCGTGTATAATAATCGTACTTATAAGAAGAATGTACTGTATGTACTTATAAGAAAAAATTTAATGATTAAAATATTTTTGAAGAAAAAATCTGATGTATGGCGATATGTAAATATATTATAAGTAGCAGGAATATACGGCGTTGCGCGGAGTATTTTGTTGGCTTTATGAAATAAAAATTATTAGCTTTTGTTTTAGTAATTTAATTAATATAGTTAAATTATTACTATGCATTTACAGATGCTGGTAGTTAATATTTTAATTTTTATTACATTTTATTAATAAAATGCAAATTATTTAATTAATAAAATACATTTAATTGAATTAGAAAAAATGTTTAAAGAAATCAGTAATCTCTAGTCTAGAGTATACTATTAGGGCCGAGTGAGTTTTCACAATATATTCGCTAATACCGAAACATAAAATCGCATTTCAATTATAAAAGACAATAATGTAATAAGTTTTTTTGGTAAATAATTTCATTTCATGTTTTTATGCATTATCTTTTTAAGCACATTTTGAAAAATTTGCTGTTAGTTTCACTCTGTCCGTCCGTCTGTTTACAAAATGTATACACTGTTTAATAAAGAGCAATGAAATATTAACCATGCATAGCTCTCATATTTCATTTAGCATTTCTATGCATTATCTTTTTAAGCACATTTTGAAAAATTTGCTGTTAGTTTCACTCTGTCCGTCAGTCTGTTTACAAAATGTATACACTGTTTAATAAAGAGCAATGAAATATTAACCATGCATAGCTCTCATATTTAAAGAGCAATATACAAAGAGCAATGAAATATTAACCATGCATAGGTCTCATAGAGTAATATTGTAGAACAACTTTTTTATGTACCCTCACCATTGGAGATTCTACAGCATTCCGTACAGTACTTAATCAAAAATGAGTACATATACATATTTAGAGAACAGAAAACCTTACATTCTTATTCGTATACAGTTCTTACACGCATATTTTTAGCCTTATTCAATATCAATTTGAAAACATAATTATTGTATTAGAAAAAGTTAACGTACAAAAATTCTGCTGATTTATAAAGGTAAAAAACAATCTTATCTTTATACCCGTACGATAGGATCGGGTATAATAAAATTACTCCTCCGTTTGTAACACCTCGAAATAAGCGAGCTAGATATACCTTCAAAGGATCGGGTCAGAAAAAAATTTTAAAACGTTTGAGCCATGTCCGTCCGTCCGTCCGTCAGCACGCTAACTCAAAAACTAAGAAAGCTAGAACCTTGAAATTTACACAAAATATTCTGGGAGTAATTTGTAGGTTCCCTATTTTTTTGGTTGAGTTTGGACCAAAACTTAGGGTAGCTCTCGAACACTTAACTTTTAGATCCCCACATTTTTTTTGAAATAGAGCAATGATATTTAAATTGTTATAACACAAGTTATATACGGTATATCTTCATTTTGAAAACGCTAAACGATTATTAGCTTTAAAAGTATATATACAATAAATATATATTTGTGGCATACGGTGTCTTAATTTACCGTTATGCGAAACTCAAATTTTGCAAAATCCTTTAACCCTTCTATCTTCTAAACGGTTTAAGTTGGAAACTTGAAATTTTTACAGAAGTTAGATCTTTGAAAATAAGTATGAGTCATTTCAGAAATTTTTTTTGTATCACCTCCCGTTTAGGAGCTGTAAGGGGTCAAAAACTGAAAATTTCCTATTTTTAAACACCTGTAACTTGAACACCTGTTAAAATTTTTTTTGAAATAATACACAAAAATTAAAGCTTCAACATTATACTCTTATTTCTGTTAATAACTTTTTTTAATAATATAGGGTTACTTTATAATTGATGAAAGTGTTATTTGATTTTTTCAAATTTTCTAACAAATTTCTTCTCAAATTTTTTGCATTTGTTTTACTCAATAATTTGAAATTGTTGAGGATATAATGCGTAGTACAAAAAAATGTAAATAAATAAACAACATAACGGTTGCTTGAAGAATTTTTATTATTTATATGATATTGATATATATACATACTTATATAATATCATGTTTATTTACATATCGTATATGGCACTGATGAATGAATGATAAGAGTATAGATGTATATTATATAGCGCCGTATTTACATACATATGTGTATTTATTGTACTTATAAGAAATTATTCTGTCAATGGAATATTTATATATAATATAATATAATATTTAAAATTATATTTATTATTTTGTACTAAGTAAATTTAATATACATTTACCGCTTAGTATTAAATGGTACTATAGAATATTTGAAAAAGTTTTGGATTGATAATCGTTATATGGAAGGTTAGAATCTGCTTTTGAAGAATGTAGTTTGAATCTGCTAAAACATATAGTTTGAATATATGTAGAACCCATAGTTCTAGAAATTATAAAATTCACCCAAATTATTTTAAAATACTAAAATATTAAAAAAATAATATTGTAAGCAGAGTGACAGGCTGTGAACATATTAACGGTTCGTACGGGTATCTCAGAGTTGACAAAGGCAACTGTATTCTTCATCGTTTTATATTAAAAAAATATGGTAAACAGAATGCATCCTGAGATGGATGCATTTAAAAGGAATCGTTTTCAAAATTTGCTGTAGCGACAACAAAGAAATTGAAATACTTCATTGAGCCCTGGTGCCGAAACGGGTTGATGGATTGCAACCAAATCAACTTAGTGAGCTTCTGCGATAAAGAGCTACACTTTTGTAAATTTTCAACTCAATTGGTCTAACCGCTTCTGTGGTAAGGAGCTACACTTTTGTGAATTTTCAAATCAATTGATTAAACGACATTTAATGAACTTCGTTCGGCTCTCGTGCCCAAACGGATTACCGAAACTTTATAAAAATTTGTATCAATCTTTTTTTTAGAGCATAAAACTACCATACAAAATTTTATATAAATCGGAAAAAAAAAATTTTTTGGAAGCCCGACGGATCGAATCCGAGTAATATATTGCTTCGGTACCGGCCCAAAGCTAAGATTTGTTCAAATTTTCAACTCAATGGGTGAAACCGTTTAGGCAGGAAAACCAAAACCAAGAAATTTAAAAAAAGCTCTCGGGCCGCAATGGGTTAATGAACCGAAACGCGATATAGTCTTCCTTCCGGGCTCGTAGAAATGTGCCTGCAAAATTTGGTTACAATCGGACTGATGGTTTTTATGTGAATCCGGCCCAAACAAACAAACAGAATTTCTTCCTTATTTATTAGATAAAATACATATTATCCATTATACCTAGCTATTATGTACAACTTAAGTATCAATGTATGTATTAAAAGGCAAAGCAAAAAGCATGCTTCTGTAAGTGCTTCTTTTGTTAATTTAAAATTTTTACTAATTTCATTAAACGAACTTTTATAAACTACTTTTATAATTTTGTGTTCTTTAATAAATGTTTGTGTTATTTAATAATGTTATGTAAAAAATCGAAATAAAAAAAGAAGAAAAAAATAAAATAAATCAAAATAGAATTTAGTGAATCAATATTATTAGCATATATTTTTTTTTTTTAAATGGTGAATGGCAAGTAAACAGCGTCCTGTGACAAATGTAATAAAAATTGTAAATTAACTGGTAATAACTTTTTAATCTGTGATCTGCGCTCCCCCAACAAACCCTTCCATAAAATTTGTACCGGGTTAAAAACTGAAAGTTTTGAAAAAATTGTAAAAGATAAATTATTTTGGTTCAAAATCACAAAATGTAATTATTACGAGTAATAGCTCGTAATCAACCACGTAGCACAATGTTTTCTTTACAAAATATCCATGCAAGCTTTTCACAAAAATGAAAAAATGAAAATTTAAATGAAAATGAAGGTAAGAGCTTATCAGAAAAAACTAAAAAAAATGATATTATTTGTGAAAATCTAAACGAAACTAAATATAACAAGCTAGATAAATATAACCTAATTCTGAAATTAATGTGTGAAAAAGTGGGTGTCTTAATTGGTAAAAATGTAAACATGGAAAATGAAATTAAACATTAAGGGAAAAATTTGAAGGTCTACAAAAAAATAAGTAAAAATTTAATTTCTGAAAATATGATCAGTAATGAAATTGATTTTTTATAAAACTAATAAAAGCAGCTGTTGTTTGGTGTTTCAAGATTGAAGATATACAATATAAAACTTGTGTTAAAACAATTTAAATATAGGGCCTTTAGATAGATTAAATATAGGGCCTTTTAAACGTAACGGGTGGGGCTACAGAAAAAAATTATTCCATAAAATTAATGTTTTTGTGATATCTATCTGTAATTAAAATTTCATTGCTCTACTTCAAACGAAATAGAGCTTTTGGAAAATTTTTATGAAAAATGTGGAGATGAAAATGTTAACTGTTCGAGAGCTAGCCGAATTTTTGGTAGGACCTCAACCAAAAAAAAGGGGAACCTACAAATTGATCCAAAAATATTTTGAGTTAATTTCAAAACTCTAGCTTAATTTTTGTTTTATGGTGCTGACGGACGGACAAAGCTCAATCGACTAATTTTCGATTTTGACCCGATCCATATACTTGAGTCTATATTTAGCCCAACACTATGGTACGGCTATAAAAAATGCAGAATTCCTTTATTTTTTCAGTTATCATGCGGGTCGGACGTATATAATTTAAGGGACTCAGAATTCAATTCTGATCCGATTCATACACTTGAGCCTATATCTAGTTTGGCTCTTTTAAGGTCTCAACATATAAGTTCATACGGGTATAAAAATAAATAATGTGTCTAGATATGTATTAGATTTAAAAGATAAATTTGACCTTTTTTTTTATTGCATTTCTCTGCTACATAAATGTGAACAGAAAATTACACAGCCTTTCCTTTTCAGGCTGTAAATGTCGAAAGGGGGAATAACTTTTACGACATGTGTGGTATTCGATCTCACAATCACTCGGTGTTTACAGCGTATTTTATACGCTCTTACCCGCTAGGCCACCGAGACTCCTAAACCAATATTATTTACAATATTGTTGTTATATTGACATTTTAGTTGTGTTGAATTTTAATTTTGTAGCCAACTATAAAATTCCTATCATTTAGAATTCTCCATATACGTATATATTCATGCAGATTTCTGTATAAAATTTATAAGCCTGATTTTGTAACCAAAACTGAAATCCTTCCTAGTTATTTTTGCTGCACATATATGGAGAAACAAAATTCGAAAAACCAAATACATAATTGCATTTAATACCAAGTAATTGAAAAACTTTATAAGTACGATAAGTTGGTAAGCAAATTTTAGTACCGTGCAGAACAGTAGTTACAAGCTCAGGTACAATACATTCATTATTAAAAGAAGACTATAGAAGGAAGTTCCTATTTACATGAATAGCATGTATTAATGTTAATTTAATATGTTTCCGGTTTATAATAAATTAATTTCAGTTATAAATCTTTTAGTGAAAACCTATTTTCTATTGTATCTAATATTTATATATGTATATATATGTTTGGAAGGTTGGCAAATAATTTCATTCGAAGCAGTGTTCTCATTGAATGATCTTTGTTTGCACATTTGTTTTAAAGTAATATCACTATAATAACGTTTGTTAACATACTTACATTATTCGTCATATCATTGCCAATACTATGAGCCCGGGTAATTGGTAAATCACTTTTTGGAACATCTAAATTTATTGAATATTTCTTTTTTAACGGTTTTAATTCTGTAACATAATTATTGGAATGTTGTTGCATTTGTTGCAAATGCTGTTGTCTATTATTTTTTGTTCCTTCTAATGGACGAAACATTGCACCAAATATAATACAATTTAAAACAATACCAGCTAGTATAAGACATGCCCCACGCCAGCCAAAACTATCGATCAACATTTCAGATATTGGTGCAAATATAAATGTTCCAAGACCAGAACCACATACAGCTATACCAGTGGCTAATGAACGATATTTTTCAAAATAAGTTGTTACACTAACAATGGCTGGAAGATAAATTAAACCAAAACCGAGACCAGTACCAATACCAATTGTGAAAATTAATGTTAAAACATTTTTAGCAAACATACTAATAATCATACAGACAGATGCTAAAATAGCTCCGGCAATTGTAACAGCACGACATCCATACCTATTAACGAATGATGATGAAATTGGTCCTGTAATAATATTAAAAATTGAAAAAAATATTAATAAATAGATTTTTAATCATTTTTTAAACGTGACTACTTTTATACCAAAATATTTAATTTTTGTTTTGAGTTTTTTATGTAAGAAAAAAATGTGAAAAATCAAGAGGCACTATCTTCAGTTTTAAGTTAATCCTATATAATTAAGAAAAGCCGTTAACATATTTAAAAATTATATTGGAGCCTTAATTTTTTACGTTTTACTTAGTATACATTTTCATACATATCTAACTAACGGTGTTTAAAAATAGGGAATTTTCGATTTTTGCTCTTTAATAGCTCTTAAACAGAAGAAAGTACAAACATTTTTTTTGAGGTATCTATGTTAGTTCGTGTCTTACTAGAGTAAAAATACTTCACTCTGTTCACATTCCTCGCCATTTTAGAAACTCACAGAAAACTCAAAAAATATTACAAAATTTGCAATAACGATTTTTTTTTTTTTTATCTTAGTAAACCATTTAAATATTTGAATTAAACAATTTTGATCAGTCATTATTTAATGCATTAAAAAGTTATTAGTCATAGTTTTAAAAAATTTATTATAACAATTTGATTAGAGTAATTATATGTATATGATATCTCCGTCGTCAGTTCTACTTTCCCTCCATGTTTCTTTATGTAAACATGATCCACCTTTTCTCATTTTCTAGCATACGGTTATTTTCTTCCCACATTTACATATAGAATATTATTCTTTAACCGTTGTACAGCATAAATCTCATTTGTAAGTTCTTTTGCGCCGATAAGTCACATACAAATAATTGTTTCAGTATTCTTCTATAATTTATTTTTTTCTTAAATTACGTTTATATTATCTTGTTTCTTATATATACTTGTATTTTACATTATCTTGAAGCTTTAATTATTTCATACAAATAAGTTTTAATCAATAAAGATTTTAACTCACCTGAACATAACGTGACACCCACAAGAATCGATAGAATCAATGATGTGTATCCTTTACCTTCATGAAAATATATAAGAAATTCAACATAAAACATTCCAAAAGAGTATGTAATGCCATCAGCTGTAAAACAAATAAAAATTAAAGCATTAGTTTCAGTTTTTTTTTTCTATACTAATACTAATTCTAGCAATAAACGAGGAAGAATACAATTGGTCTTGTCAACTCTTAAATACCCGTACGAACCCATTATTGTATTCATAGTCTAACACTCTGCTTATAATATTATGATTTTTAATTTTTTAGTATTTTAAAATAATTTGGATGAATTTTATAATTTCTGGAACTATAGAGGCATTAGTATCTGAACAGTTCTAGTGTGCGAACACTATGTTGTTTTTCCTTAAAAAAAAAGCAATTTTTTAAGAAAACAATCTCAAATCTCTAGTTAAAGAGTTATATATCAGTTTATGTTAAAAGTTTGTTTTTGAAAGTCGATGTTGTTTTTTGCTTGTCAAAAAAATAGTGCGTAAATAATAGAAAAAGTAAGTATTTTATGTAGACCAATTTATTGAATTTTATTATTGAAAACAATTTCTTTTTATTGAAATGCATTTAATTTGTGCTGTAAAATATTAAATTAAAGATATATTAGGTATTTTGAACAAAATATTCACTGTTGGGATATCGGAACCAAAATTTTTCATATTTTCAGTTTCCGAACAGACTATCCAGACTAGAACAGACTGGTTACTAAAAATGTGAAAAAAAGCCCAAAATAACATTTGAATACTCTTACAATATAACTAGAAGTATTTTAAATAATTTACATAGAGAGAATTGAATTTCTATTGGAGATTTAAAGAATCCGATCCTTATCTATGATATGGATAGGAAACTAAGATTGGTCAATGGTGTGCAGATTTATTGTTGCGGATTTTCAAAGAAATCTGACGATCTTTTAAATACTGTACAAAAAACCAGCTGTCTGCACCACAGAACCGACAGCTATTACACGAAAGGCATAATGTGAAATTTTATAGATTTTTTACTTAATAACTTATAAGTAATAATTATTTCTTGAGGAAACAAATTTTTATTTTTGAACAATATGTAAAGTCATCAAAATTTTTTCATTAATTGAAATGAGTAAAACACCATGGTAAAATCAATAATAGTGTTTTACTCATTTCAATTAATGAAAAAATAATAATTTATATCAAAGAAAAATAATTTAACAACATAATAATATATAATATATACAATTACGTATGTACTTGTGTAACAACTCTTTCTTAATCATTTTTTTCATAATATCTTGCTGTTACGAAATATTCGCAAAAACCTTAAAAATTTCACTAGTAAACTACCACTTGCGGATCTCCGGTTTGCTCCAAAAGCTTACCAATCCGAGATATTAACGTTAAAAAATGAAATTTTAAAAAATTCCGCTGTGTTTAGGCTGAAAACGTGCCGACAGACATACCCCCACATATGCACACATCACGTTAAAAAAAAATTTACAGCTTTCTACGCATAGAGTTTACAGTGCATATTTACAAAAATCTCGGATACAAATTTTTATAACTTTTGTAGGAGAAAACTTTTGTTTATAATTTTTTTTTATAAAATTCACCATTTTTTAAGTGAAATGTCAAAATTGAATACTTTTGCATGGAAACCAATATGCGTGGATATACTTTAGTATTGATTTTAGAGTTGGATTCAAAATCAGGGATTCAATAATTTTGTAGCGAGGCTTTCAAAATTAATTATTTTTCATATGAAAATGTGAAGATTTAATTTTTTTTGAATGATATATGTGTGGACTGTGGGCATACTGGAAGTATTAATAACTGGATTCAAAATCAAAATATTTCCCTTTTCCGGAATATTTATATCGATACATGTCTGTCTATGCGAGATTTTGAAATTTCGGGATTACGTACCCAACCCTATAAATTTTTAATTTTTTTTATTCTTTTTTTCTGTTATGTGCTATGAAGAATATTGTTGCAAACGTTTACGGCTTTTATATAATAAATAAATACAAGCCATTAAATAAAGTAAAAAAAAATCTATAAAAATAAATTTTAATTTCTTTTACTTATAAGCAATGCCATAACAACACATGGTGGGTCCTTAAAATTTAATAAAACAAGGTAGAATGTAAACCAACGGTTTTTAAAAGCGCACATTTCCAAAATTCAATAAAAACTGTTTAGAAGTGTGATTTGCACAAAAATTTGAAAATTTCATGTAATAAGAAAAAACGTGAAAATATGACTTTTTTGAAATTTTGAGGCACCGTAAGTCCGGAATCCTTTATAACTAAGAAAAGCCGTTAACACACGTAAAAATATATTATTCAACCTTTAATTTTCATGTCTTGCCGAAGAAAAATTTTTACACGTGCCTAAGTTACAGGTGTCTAAAAATAGCAAATTTGTAATTTTAGAGGCGTTATAACTCTTAAAGAGGGGGCGCTACCAAAAAATTTTCTGAGGAAACTTATACTAATTCTAAAAGTTCTTTCTTGTCTCAAAATTTCAGGTTCCTATCTAAATTCGTGCCGGAATTATGAAAAAAGAAATTTCATGCAAAATGTGGTTTTCAGATAACGGTAAATTTAAATAGTAAATTACAAAATATTACATAATTTTGATATTGTTGTATATAGATAATAAAATTTTCGATCTTCTGGCGGTTTTAGATTGTAAAACTATTACGCAGAGCCTGAGATATATACTTCTGAAAATGGGGCTTTTTCACAATTTTGAAGAGCTGCAACTTTGGAACCCTTTACAACTAAAATAAACCTTTAACACACGTGAAAATATATTACTGTAGCTTTAATTTTTATATCTTGCAGAAGTAAAATGTATACAGGTGCCTAAGTTACAGGTGTTTAAAAATAGCAAATTTTAAATTTTTAAGCCCTAATAGCTCATAAACAGGGGGTGGTCCAAAAAAATTTTCTGAGCAAACTTATACTAATTCTAAAAGTTCTTTCTTGCCTCAAAATTTCAAGCCTCTATCTAGAAGCGTACCGGAGTTATGAAAGTAGAAAAATCATGCAAAATTTGGTTTTCACATAACGGTAAATTTAAATACTAAATTTAAAAAAATTGTATAATTGTATAATAATTTTTAATTTACAAAGTTAAAAAAAATACCTGTCAAATGGCGTTTTCAGATTGAAAAAATCTTAAGCAGAACATAAGATATATGCATTTAAAAATAGGGCTTTTTCAAAGTTTTAGGGGCTGTAGCTCCGTAATGGGTGGGGCTACATGAAAAAGTTGTTCTACAAAATTATTTTTTTTATGAGACCTACCCATGGTTAAAATATTTTTTCTCTATCTTTAACGGTGTAGAAGTTTTGTAAACAGACGAACGGACAGAGTGAAACTACTAAGCACATTTTTTCAAAATTTTTTTGGAAATGTGCTAAAAATTGTTGTACATGTATTAGGTAATAATCTAATATATGTATAAAGCATAAAGGTGTTTGTTTGTTTATCTGAGATTCAAACAATTGCCGCTCATTAACTCATTGCGGCTTCGTTTCCTGCCTAAATGGTTTGATCGATTGAGTTTAAAATTTTGCACAGATCTTCTTCTCAGCTTTAGGGGTGTACCGAATAAATTTGATTGCAATAAATTGTGGTACATATATTAGGTAATAATCTAATAAACAAAGCATAAAATGTGTTTGTTTGTTTGTCTCGGATTCAAACAATTGCGGTTCATTATCTCATTGCGGCACGAGAGTTTGTTAAAGCTTTTTGGTTTTTTCGTTGTTCTGTCTAAACGTTTTGAGCATTTGAAAATACAATTATGTATTAGAAAAAGTTAATGTAAAACAGTTCTGGTTGATTTAAAAGGTAAAAAACAATCCTGGATTGTTTTACAATTTTTAGGGAGTTGTTTTTGGTTATGTGTATAAGTTTTGTAAAGAGACAAAATTAAACTATTAAGCAAGTTTTTCAAAATATTTTGAAAAATGTGCTAAAAAGAGTACTTCATAAAATCATTCATTATGTGAAATTACTTACAGAAAATAATTTACTGGAGTATGATCTTATATAATTCAAATACGATTTTTTGTTTCCGTATTATACTGAAAATTTACTTCGTCCTGATTGTGTAGGAGAGACTGACAAACAGTAAGAACAGTCTGACAGTGGGGCAGTCTTTATGTTTTAAGCAAATATTAAGAAGAGAGTGGGTGATTTTTATTTGTTAAATGAATATCCATCGACTAGTACACGAATTGTATAATTCGAAAGGAAATCGCCAATCCATTTTAAAGAAACCCTACCTAGACCTAATGCTTCGCATTTTTCCAATAGAGCATCGTGCCATCGTGTCATCGACAGCCTTAGAAATATCAAGAGTCACAACATCGGACTCACCAGAATGATGGAGGCTGATGTTTAAGCTCACAAAGGTAGGTCATGAGATAACCGGTTGAACGACGGGCTCTAAACCCGTATTGTCTGTCATGAAGCAAACCTTTGTGATCCAGGTATTTTAGAAGCTTTTGATCCATAATTTTTTCCAGTACTTAGGAAAGGACTGAATTTATAGCAATAAGGCGGTAGTTAGAGGGATCGCTTTTGATACCTTTTTTGGGAATTGGGAAAACATGTGCAACCTTCCTTTGGGTAGGTTGGATACCCGAAGTGACGGGAGGTAGAAAAGGTTGTGCAGAGGTTTTGAAATACTGGAGTAGGTATTTTTGAGCACCATCGTAGTTATACCATCTGGACCGGCTCATTTATTTGTATCAAGATTTTTTAAGACTTTCATCACCACCCGCGTCCTAATGGCAATTTTACCGAAGGAGCAGCCAACTTTTGGAACGAAGGGTGGCATCTGAGCTGACTGTGGCAGTGTCAAATTGGAAGCGAACTGCTTGCCAAATAAGTTCGCCTTCTCTTTAGAATCTGATACGGTTCTGCCATTATTATTATCAACAAGTGGTGGAAAAGAACACTCTCTCGAACGTCTTCCTTTAGAGTTTTGGCAAATGCCCAAAAAGATGTGTTATTCTTTGGCATGTGGATGATTTTGCGTTTCAACTTTTGGTTGAACAAGAATGTTTGCTTGTTGATACTCTCTTGCATCTGTTTCTAATCACTATATAGTTGGCCCTTTGAGCCTACGACCTGTTGTTTTGGTACCGATTGAAAGCCTCTTCTTTTCTAGAAAAGGCTTCCTTGCAAATGCGATTAAACCAAGATTTGGGCCTCCTTTTAAGAGTTTTCATGGAATGAGGAATGCTCATAATAATAAGCTCATTCCAAATAAAATAGTTTCACTAATCACATTTGCAGCAAAGTTAGCATTTCTATTATGGAAGCAGAATTACCAATCAAAGGTTCTAAAAAAGTTGTTAAGGTCCTCCCATTTAGCACGGATGTAACGCCAAACTAATTTTTTGGGAGGGCATCTCTGGTTGGAGATTGGGCTTACCCGGAAACTTCTATTAACCAAACAATGGTCGGAATTACTATTGGAAAACCAACTGAAACCATATATTTTTCAGGGTCTGTGGTGAGAAACAGATCCAAAAGGTGACTTTCTTGATCAGCACGGTCCGGGATTCTAGTGGGATTTTTAATAAGTTGAGAAAGGTGGAACAGTGAGGAGAATAGTTCAACTTGTTTCCCAATTGAGTTTTGACTGGGAGAAGTTTTGCTAGAGAAATGAAGCCAGTCCCTGTTGTGAATGTTGGAATCTTTCGTCAGAACAATTTCAGTTTCTGGAGATGGGTCCAAAATTTTATTGATCTGGTTCGATATATTTTTGATTTCTATACCAGTTTGTTGTTCATTTGAGTTGGCCGATCTGTATAGGAAATAGATATGTAGGACTTGCTTTTCAACGAGAATTTTGACCCAAATATAGTGGAACGTTGGGCTAGAACATTTATATTTTTGAAGTGTGTTGAAAGTAATACTAAAATACTAAAATAATACTAAAATAATCATTGTGATTACTGACTTGTATTTCACATAGGGCTAAGAGTGCTGGTTTAATTGAACTAAGATGGCAATCGACGGCATGAAAATTGGTTTGTAAGTTGGTTAAAAATTGAATGTAATGTAATTAACTTATATTAATTAAATGTAAAAAAAATTGAAAATATTAACTACCTGCCATAATACATATTAATAATTTAACTATATAAATTAAAGTATATTTACGCAAAAACAAAATTTAATAATTTTTATTTCATAAAACCAACAAAATACTTCTGACACCGCCACGCATTTCTGATAATATAATATATAATTTTAGATGGGCTAAGTTTTTGTTGTGTTGTTTTTTTTTTATTAATTTTGTCATTAAACTGATTTCGTTGTTTTTAATTGAGTTCAAGAATTTTTTTTAACATAAGTGGATTTATGTAATTAAGTAATAATAAAATCATAAATAGTTTTAAAGAAGTCATAAAAAATGACGTAGTGTTTTACTGATAAAATGTTTTGCAAAATGTAATTAAAAACGTTATAGGACAGTTTGTTGAAAAATTTTAATTTCCGCCGGAAATTAATTAATTTTTTTCAGTATTATTTCAGAGTATAAGAATAAATTATAGTTTCCTTACAATTTCATTAAATGCGTTGAACAGAATTGACTGCGAATAAATATTGTTTTAATTTTATTTAATTTTAATTATAATCGGTCATAATTTCATTATGAATTCTTAAATTTATTAAAAAAAAAATTTGCCATACGTGTTTATAACATAAATAAATATGAATTTATCATTTTAATTTCGTTTAATTCTTGAGGTTTAAAATCAAGTTGTTCGTGGTAATATCACTTAAAATTGAAATAACTTCAGATTAATAAATAAATTAGTTTTGAAATAAAAGCTTAAGCTTATATCTTAAAAAATTAAGAAATATTAATATTAAAAAAACTTATATTAGATTAGTAAATTATTAATATTAGATTAGTTAACAAAAAATTT
Organism: Poecilobothrus nobilitatus; assembly: GCA_947095535.1. Lineage (NCBI taxonomy): Eukaryota > Metazoa > Arthropoda > Insecta > Diptera > Dolichopodidae > Poecilobothrus > Poecilobothrus nobilitatus. The sequence continues at coordinate 322,426 of OX352772.1, read as the reverse complement.
TTAACTTAAATTATTGTAAAGAGTTTCTAATATAATAAACTAGCAGAGTACCCGGCGTTGCCCGGAGTATTTTATTGGCTTTATGAAATAAAAATTATTAACTTTTGTTTCTGCGTTAATATAATTTAATTAATATAGTTAACTTGTTACTATGCATTTACAGATTTATGGTAGTTTATATGCATTTATATTTGTATTTATGCATTTATGGTAGTTTATATTCTATTTTTTATTAGATTTAGTTAAATTGAATAAACAGAGCCAAGAATTAGAGACAATTCTTCTACAAAAATTTTTTAAAGGAATCAATAATCTATTGAGTACACAATTACGGCGAAGTGAATTTCAATTATGACCATAATGTAGTACATTTGTTTTCGTAAGTAATGTCACTTCATGTTTTGGTGAATTATCCTTTTAAGCACATTTTGAAAAATTTGTTATTAAGTTCGCTCTGTCCCTCCGTCTGTTAAAACTTATATACTGTTTAATAAAGAGCAATGAAATATTAACTATGCATAAGTCTCTTAAAAGAGTAATGTTGTAGAACAATGTTTTTATATACCCTCACCGTTGGAGATCCTACAGCACCGACAGCTCTTCAAATTTTGAAAAAACTTCTTTTTAAATGCGTACATTTCAGGTTCTGTTTAACATATTTTCAATATAAAAAATACATGATTGTTTTTTACCTTTATAAATCAACCAGAATTTTTTTTTCGTTTAGTTTTTCTAATTATGTTTCCAAATTGATTGGCTAAAAATATGTGTAAAAATTTTATATGGATAAGAATGTAAGGTTTTCTGTCCTTTAAATATGTATGTACTCATTTTTGATTAAATGATGTACAGAAATGTGAATATGTTTTCCAATTTAATTGATTAAGTTTATAGTATTTTTAAATATACGGATATTATACATACTATATGTACATATTTCAATGATATTTTATGGGAAACATGTTATACACATGCATCTTATATAGGTAGATCACATGTAAAGACCACACGTAAGTAATGCATTTCTGAATGATGACATGATGATTGTCTAATGTAGGAGATTGTTTCTGTTTTTTAACATGAAAATGTTATGTTGTTAAGACTTAAAAACAGTATTCTTAAGATACTTAATAAGGTTAGTTTAATTACTGTTCTATATTAGAAATTTGCATTGAAAGGTTTTTATGGAATATTAGAAACAGTATAGATAAAAGTAAAGAGTGTTGGAAATATCTTTTTAATAATAATAACAATACACAAAATTAGGCAAAATATTATTAATAAGTGCTCGTGCGGAAATGGATTAATAAACGTTAACAAACATTTTGTCGCAGGCTTTATTTAGAATCATAAATTCATCCTCCTAAATTAGACCGAAATTAGAAACAAAATTTTTTTTTGACAGTCTATCATGTCGAAATGTGTTAATGTATCACAACAAAATTTACTGAATGAGTTTGTGTGCCAAAGTGCAATACTTGTGCAAATTTTCAATTCGTCAAATCGTTTAAGCACAACAACAAAAAATGAGACACTTCATGACCTGATGGGTTAATGTATCGTAACCAAATCAACTCAGAAAGCTTTTGTTATAAAGACCTACACTTTTGTAAATTTTCAACTCAATTGGTAAAACGGTTTAAGTGCGACAACAAAGAAATTAAAAATTTTTATTGAGCCCTGGTACCGAAACGGGTTAATGGGTCGTAACAAAATCTCCTCAGTGAGCTCCTGTGGTAAAGAGCTACACTTTTGTAAATTTTCAAATCAATTGGTCAAACCGTTTTAGCAGGACAACAGAAAAATTTAATGAACTTTGTTCGGCTCTCGTGCCCAAACGGGTTACCGGATCGTCATAAAAATTTGTCACAGGCTTTTTTTCAGACCATTAAACCACCATACAAAATTGGACATAAATCGGAAACAAAAAATTTTTTGGAAGCCCGCCGGGCCGAATCTGGGTAACATATTGAATCCAAATTTCTTCGGTACCCGTCCAATGATAAGAAGAATATTTGTCCAAATTTTCAACTCAATCGATCAAACCGTTTAGGCAGGACAACGAAAAAACGAAACGGCTTTAAATGGCTCTCGGGCCGCAATGGGTTAATGAACCGAAACGCGATATAGCCTATAACACTTTCCGGGGTCGTAGAAACGTTCCTGCAAAATTTGGTTGCAATCGGACTGGTGGTTTTTACGTGAAAAGGGCACAAACAAACAAACAAACAAACAGAATTTCTTCCTTATTTATTAGACTAGCAGAGTACCCGGCGTTGCCCGGAGTATTTGATCGGTTTTATGAAATAAAAATTATTAACTTTTGTTTCTACGTTAATATAATTTAATTAATATAGTTAACTTATTACTATGCATTTACAGATGCTGGTAGTTTATATTCTATTTTTATTAGATTTAGTTAAATTGAATAAACAGAGCCAAGAATTAGAGACAATTCTTCTACAAAAATTTTTTAAAGGAATCAATAATCTATTGACTACACAATGACGGCGAAGTGAATTTCCACAATATATTCTTTAATACCGGACAAAAATCGCATTTCAATTATGACCATAATGTAGTACATTTTTTTTCGTAAGTAATGTCACTTCATGTTTTTGTGAATTATCCTTTTAAACACATTTTGAAAAATTTTTTATTAAGTTCGCTCTGTCCCTCCGTCTGTTAAAACTTATATACTGTTTAATAAAGAGCAATGAAATATTAACTATGTATAGGTCTCTTAAAAGAGTAATGTTGTAGAACAACGTTTTTATGCACCCTCACCGTTGGAGATCCTACAGCACCGACAGCTCTTCAAATTTTGAAAAAACTTCTTTTTAAATGCGTACATTTCAGGTTCTGTTTAACATATTTTCAATATAAAAAATACATGATTGTTTTTTATCTTTATAAATCAACCAGAATTTTTTTTTCGTTTAGTTTTTCAAATTATGTTTCCAAATTGATTGGCTAAAAATATGTGTAAAAATTGTATATGGATAAGAATGTTAGGTTTTCTGTTCTATAAATATGTATGTACTCATTTTTGATTAATTGATGTACAGAAATGTGAATATGTTTTCTAATTTAATTGATTAAGTTTATAGTATTTTTAAATATACGGATATTATATATACTATATGTACATATTTCAATGATATTTTATGGGAAACATGTTATACACATGCATCTTATATAGGTAGACCACATGTAAAGACCACATTTAAGTAATGCATTTCTGAATGATGACATGATGATTGTCTAATGTAGGAGATTGTTTCTGTTTTTTAACAACGGCCGAAAATGTTATCTTGTTAAGACTTAAAAACAGTATTCTTAAGATACTTAATAAGGTTACTTTAATTACTGTTCTATATTAGAATTTTGCATTGAAAAGTTTTTATGGAATATTAGAAACGGTATAGATAAAAGTAAAGAGTGTTGGAAATATCTTTTTAATAATAATAACATTACACAAAATTAAAGACCGAAATTAGAAACAAAATTTTTTTTTTGACAGTCTATCGTGTCCAAATGTGTTAATGTATCACAACAAAATTTATTGAATGAGTTTGTGTGCCAAAGTGCAATACTTGTGCAAATTTTCAATTGGTTAAATCGTTTAAGCACAACAACAAAAATGAGACACTTCATGGCCTGAAGTCTGATAGGTTAATGTATCGTAACCAAATCAACTCAGAAAGCTTTTGTTATAAAGACCTACACTTTTGTAAATTTTCAACTCAATTGGTAAAACCGTTTAAGAGCGACAGCAAAGAAATTAAAAAATGTTATTGAGCCCTGGTGCCGAAACGGGTTAATGGATCGTAACCAAATCACCTCAGTGAGCTCCTGTGGTAAAGAGCTACACTTTTGTAAATTTTCAATTCAATTGGCAAAACCGTTTAAGCGCGACAACAAAGAAATTGAAAAATTTCATTGAGTCCTGGTGCCGAAACGGGTTAATGGATCGTAACCAAATCAACTCAGTAAGCTCCTGTTGTAAAGAGCTACACTTTGATAAATTTTTAACTCAATTGGTCAAACAGTTTAAGTGCGACAACTAAGTAAATTAAAAAACTTCATTGAGACATGGTGCCGAAACGGGTTAATGGATCATAAGCAAATTAACTTAGTGGACTTTTAAGCTACAGAGCAACAGTTTTGCAAGTTTTCAAATCAATTGATTGAACCGTTTAAGCAGGACAACAAAAACATTTAATGAACTTCGTTCGGCTCTCGTACCCAAACGGGTTACCGGATCTTCATAAAAATTTGTCACAGGCTTTTTTTCAGACCATAAAACCACCATACAAAATTGGACATAAATCGGAAACAAAAAATTTTTTGGAAGCCCGCCGGGCCGAATCCGGGTAATATATTGTATCCCAATTTCTTCGGTTCTTTCAATGATAAGAAGAATATTTGTCCAAATTTTCAACTCAATCGATCAAACCGTTTAGGCAGGACAACGAAAAAACGAAACGGCTTTAAATGGCTCTCGGGCCGCAATGGGTTAATGAACCGAAACACGATATAGCCTATAACACTTTCCGGGGTCGTAGGAACGTTCCTGCAAAATTTGGTTGCAATCGGACTGATGGTTTTTACGTGAAAAGGGCACAAACAAACAAACAAACAAACAAACAAACAGAATTTCTTTCTTATTTATTAGACTAGCAGAGTACCCGGCGTTGCCCGGAGTACTTTATTGGCTTTATGAAATAAAAATTATTAACTTTTGTTTCTGCGTTAATATAATTTAATTAATATAGTTACCTTATTACTATGCATTTACAGATGCTGGTAGTTTATATTCTATTTTTATTAGATTTAGTTAAATTGAATAAACAGAGCCAAGAATTAGAGACAATTCTTCTACAAAAATTTTTTAAAGGAATCAATAATCTATTGAGTACACAATGACGCCGAAGTGAATTTCAATTATGACCATAATGTAGTACATTTGTTTTCGTAAGTAATGTCACTTCATGTTTTTGTGAATTATCCTTTTAAGCACATTTTGAAAAATTTGTTATTAAGTTCGCTCTGTCCCTCCGTCTGTTAAAACTTATATACTGTTTAATAAAGAGCAATGAAATATTAACTATGCATAGGTCTCTTAAAAGAGTAATGTTGTAGAACAACGTTTTTATATACCCTCACCGTTGGAGATCCTACAGCACCGACAGCTCTTCAAATTTTGAAAAAACTTCTTTTTAAATGCGTACATTTCAGGTTCTGTTTAACATATTTTCAATATAAAAAATACGTGATTGTTTTTTACCTTTATAAATCAACCAGAATTTTTTTTTCGTTTAGTTTTTCTAATTATGTTTCCAAATTGATTGGCTAAAAATATGTGTAAAAATTGTATATGGATAAGAATGTAAGGTTTTCTGTTCTTTAAATATGTATGTACTCATTTTTGATTTAATGATATACAGAAATGTGAATATGTTTTCTAATTTAATTGATTAAGTTTATAGTATTTTTAAATATACGGATATTATACATACCATATGTACATATTTCAATGATATTTTATGGGAAACATGTTATACACATGCATCTTATATAGGTAGACCACATGTAAAGACCACATTTAAGTAATGCATTTCATGAAAATGTTATGTTGTTAAGACTTAAAAACAGTATTCTTAAGATACTTAATAAGGTTACTTTAATTACTGTTCTATATTAGAAATTTGCATTGAAAGGTTTTTATGGAATATTAGAAACAGTATAGATAAAAGTAAAGAGTGTTGGAAATATCTTTTTAATAATAATAACAATACACAAAATTAGGCAAAATATTATTAATAAGTGCTCGTGCGGAAATGGATTAATAAACGTTAACAAACATTTTGTCACAGGCTTTATTTATAACCATAAATTCATCCTCACAAATTAGACCGAAATTGGAAACAAAATTTTTTTTTGACAGTCTATCGTGTCGAAATGTGTTAATGTATCACAACAAAATTTGTTGAATGAGTTTGTGTGCCAAAGTGCAATACTTGTGCAAATTTTCAATTGGTCAAATCGTTTAAGCACAACAACAAAATATGAGACACTTCATGACCTGAAGCCTGATGGGTTAATGTATCGTAACCAAATCAACTCAGAAAGCTTTTGTTATAAAGACCTACACTTTTGTAAATTTTCAACTCAATTGGTAAAACGGTTTAAGTGCGACAACAAAGAAATTGAAAATTTTTATTGAGCCCTGGTGCCGAAACGGGTTAATGGATCGTAACCAAATCTCCTCAGTGAGCTCCTGTGGTAAAGAGCTACACTTGTGTAAATTTTCAAATCAATTGGCAAAACCGTTTAAGCGCGACAACAAAGAAATTGAAAAACTTCATTGAATCCTGATGCCGAAACGGGTTAATGGATCGTAACCAAATCAACTCAGTGAGCTCCTGTTGTAAAGAGCTACACTTTGATAAATTTTTAACCCAATTGGTCAAACAGTTTAAGTGCGACAACTAAGTAAATTACAGAACTTCACTGACCCCTGGTGCCGAAACGGGTTAATGGATCGAAACTAAATCAACTCAGTGAGCTCCTGTGGTAAAGAGCTACACTATTGTAAATTTTCAACTCAATTGGTCAAACCGTTGGTCAATTGGTCAATAGAAATTCAATTGGTCAAAAGAAAAATTTAATGAACTTTGTTCGGCTCTCGTGCCCAAACGGGTTACCGGATCTTCATAAAAATTTGTCACAGGCTTTTTTTCAGACCATAAAACCACCATACAAAATTGGACATAAATCGGAAACAAAAAATTTTTTGGAAGCCCGCCGGGCCGAATCTGGGTAACATATTGAATCCAAATTTCTTCGGTGCCCGTCCAATAGTAAGAAGAATATTTGTCCAAATTTTCAACTCAATCGATCAAACCGTTTAAGCAGGACAACGAAAAAACGAAACGGCTTTAAATGGCTCTCTGGCCGCAATGGGTTAATGAACCGAAACGCGATATAGCCTATAACACTTTCCGGGGTCGTAGGAACGTTCCTGCAAAATTTGGTTGCAATCGGACTGGTGGTTTTTACGTGAAAAGGGCACAAACAAACAAACAAACAAACAAATAAACAAACAAACAGAATTTCTTCCTTATTTATTAGACTAGCAGAGTACCCGGCGTTGCCCGGAGTATTTTATTGGCTTTATGAAATAAAAATTATTAACTTTTGTTTCTGCATTAATATAATTTAATTAATATAGTTCATGTATTACTATGCATTTACAGATGCTGGTAGTTTATATTCTATTTTTTATTAGATTTAGTTAAATTGAATAAACAGAGCCAAGAATTAGAGACAATTCTTCTACAAAAATTTTTTAAAGGAATCAATAATCTATTGACTACACAATGACGGCGAAATGAATTTCCACAATATATTCTTTAATACCAAGACAAAAATCGCATTTCAATTATGACCATAATGTAGTACATTTTTTTTCGTAAGTAATGTCACTTCATGTTTTTGTGAATTATTCTTTTAAGCACATTTTGAAAAATTTGCTATTAGGTTCGCTCTGTCCCACCGTCTGTTTTCAAGACTTATATATCCGTTAATATTCGTTAATACCGAAACATAAAATCGTATTTAAATTATAAAAGACCATAATGTAATCAATTTTTTTTTGTAAGAAATGTCACTTCATGTTTTGGTGAATTATCCTTTTAAGCACATTTTGAAAAATTTGTTATTAAGTTCGCTCTGTCCCTCCGTCTGTTAAAACTTATATACTGTTTAATAAAGAGCAATGAAATATTAACTATGCATAGGTCTCTTAAAAGAGTAATGTTGTAGAACAACGTTTTTATGTACCCTTACCGTTGGAGATCCTACAGCACCGACAGCTCTTCAAATTTTGAAAAAACTTCTTTTTAAATGCGTACATTTCAGGTTCTGTTTAACATATTTTCAATATAAAAAATACATGATTGTTTTTTACCTTTATAAATCAACCAGAATTTTTTTTTCGTTTAGTTTTTCAAATTATGTTTCCAAATTGATTGGCTAAAAATATGTGTAAAAATTGTATATGGATAAAAATGTTAGGTTTTCTGTTCTTTAAATATGTATGTACTCATTTTTGATTAAATGATGTACAGAAATGTGAATATGTTTTCCAATTTAATTGATTAAGTTTATAGTATTTTTAAATATACGGATATTATACATACTATATGTACATATTTCAATGATATTTTATGAGAAACATGTTATACACATGCATCTTATATAGGTAGACCACATTTAAGTAATGCATTTCTGAATGATGACATGATGATTGTCTAATGTAGGAGATTGTTTCTGTTTTTAACAACGGCCGAAAATGTTATGTTGTTAAGACTTAAAAACAGTATTCTTAAGATACTTAATAAGGTTACTTTAATTACTGTTCTATATTAGAAATTTGCATTGAAAGGTTTTTATGGAATATTAGAAACAGTATAGATAAAAGTAAAGAGTATTGGAAATATCTTTTTAATAATAATAACAATACACAAAATTAGGTAGAATATTATTTATAAGTGCTCGTGCGGAAATGGGTTAATAAACGTTAACAAACATTTTGTCACAGGCTTTATTTAGAACCATAAATTCATCCTCCCAAATTAGACCGAAATTAGAAACAAAATTTTTTTTTGACAGTTTATCGTGTCGAAATGTGTTAATGTATCACAACAAAATTTATTGAATGAGTTTGTGTGCCAAAGTGCAATACTTGTGCAAATTTTCAATTGGTCAAATCGTTTAAGCACAACAACAAAAAATGAGACAATTCATGGCCTGCAGCCTGATGGGTTAATGTATTGTAACCAAATCAACTCAGAAAGCTTTTGTTATAAAGATCTACACTTTTGTAAATTTTCAACTCAATTGGTAAAACGGTTTAAGTGCGACAGCAAAGAATTCCTTATTTATTAGAGTACCCGGCGTTGCCCGGAGTATGTTATTGGCTTTATGAAATTAAAATTATTAACTTTTGTTTCTGCGTTAATATAATTTAATTAATATAGTTAACTTATTACTATGCATTTACAGGTGCTGCTAGTTTATATTCTATTTTTTATTAGATTTAGTTAAATTGAATAAACAGAGCGAAGAATTAGAGACAATTTGTCTACAAAAAATCTTTAAAGGAATCAATTATCTATTAGTACACAATTACGGCGAAGTGAATTTTCACAATATATTCGTTAATATCGAAACATAAAATCGCATTTCAATTATAAAAGACTATAATGTAATACATTTTTTTTCGTAAGTAATGTCAGTTCATCTTTTTATGGATTATCCTTTTACACTTTGAAAAATTTGCTATTCAGTTGGCTCTGTCCCTCCGTCTGTTTACAAAACTTATATACTGTTTAATAAAGAGCAATGAAATATTAACTATGCATAGGTCTCTTAAAAGAGTAATGTTGTAGAACAACTTTTTTATGTACCCTCACCATTGAAGATCCTACAGCACCGACAGCTCTTCAAATTTTGAAAAAACTTCTTTTTAAATGCGTACATTTCAGGTTCTGTTTAACATATTTTCAATATAAAAAATACATGATAGTTTTTTACTTTTATAAATCAACCAGAATTTTTTTACGTTTAGTTTTTCTAATTATGTTTTATGTTTAAATATGTATGTACTCATTTTTGATTAAATGTTGTACAGAAATGTGAATATGTTTTCTAATTTAATTGATTAAGTTTATAGTATTTTTAAATATACAGATTTATACATACTATATGTACATATTTCAATGATATTTTGTTTTATTTGTTATACACATGCATATTATTTAGGTAGACCACATGTAAAGAGCACATGTAAGTAATGCATTTCTGAATGATGACATGATGATTGTCTAATGTAGGAGATTGTTTCTGTTTTTTAACAACGGCCCAAAATGTTATGTTGTTAAGACTTAAACACAGTATTCTTAAGATACTTAATAAGGTTACTTTAATTACTGTTCTATATTAGAAATTTGCATTGAAAGGTTTTTATGGAATATTAGAAACAGTATAGATAAAAGTAAAGAGTGTTGGAAATATCTTTTTAATAATAATAACAATACACAAAATTAGGCAAAATATTATTAATAAGTGCTCGTGCGGAAATGGATTAATAAACGTTAACAAACATTTTGTCGCAGGCTTTATTTAGAATCATAAATTCATCCTCCTAAATTAGACCGAAATTAGAAACAAAATTTTTTTTTGACAGTCTATCATGTCGAAATGTGTTAATGTATCACAACAAAATTTACTGAATGAGTTTGTGTGCCAAAGTGCAATACTTGTGCAAATTTTCAATTCGTCAAATCGTTTAAGCACAACAACAAAAAATGAGACACTTCATGACCTGATGGGTTAATGTATCGTAACCAAATCAACTCAGAAAGCTTTTGTTATAAAGACCTACACTTTTGTAAATTTTCAACTCAATTGGTAAAACGGTTTAAGTGCGACAACAAAGAAATTAAAAATTTTTATTGAGCCCTGGTGCCGTAACGGGTTAATGGATCGTAACCAAATCACCTCAGTGACCTCCTGTGGTAAAGAGCTACACTTTTGTAAATTTTCAATTCAATTGGCAAAACCGTTTAAGCGCGACAACAAAGAAATTGAAAAATTTCATTGAGTCCTGGTGCCGAAACGGGTTAATGTATCGTAACCAAATCAACTCAGTAAGCTCCTGTTGTAAAGAGCTACACTTTGATAAATTTTTAACTCAATTGGTCGAACAGTTTAAGTGGGACAACTAAGTAAATCAAAAAACTTCATTGAGACCTGGTGCCGAAACGGGTTAATGGAACATAACCAAATTAACTTAGTGTACTTTTAGGCTACAGAGCAACAGTTTTGCAAGTTTGCAAGTCAATTGATTGAACCGTTTAAGCAGGACAACAAAAACATTTAATGAACTTCGTTCGGCTCTCGTGCCCAAACGGGTTACCGGATCTTCATAAAAATTTGTCACAGGCTTTTCTTCGAACCATTAAACCACCATACAAAATTGGACATAAATCGGAAACAAAAAATTTTTTGGAAGCCCGCCAGGCCGAATCCGGGTAACATATTGAATCCAAATTTCTTCGGTACCCGTCCAATGATAAGAAGAATATTTGTCCAAATTTTCAACTCAATCGATCAAACCGTTTAGGAGGGACAATGAAAAAACGAACGGCTTTAAATGGCTCTCGGGCCGCAATGGGTTAATGAACCGAAACGCGATATAGCCTATAACACTTTCCGGGGTCGTAGAAACGTTCCTGCAAAATTCGGTTGCAATCGGACTGGTGGTTTTTACGTGAAAAGGGCACAAACAAACAAACAAACAAACAAATAAACAAACAAACAGAATTTCTTCCTTATTTATTAGATAAATTGCATGAAAATAAAATGACAAAAAAAAGAAATTTAGAAACAGATATTTTATTAGATATACTCGTGACAGTACATTACTACAGAAGACCATATAAAATTGAATTAGAAATAAAATATTTATAGGAATATGTAGCAGTTTCCAGAGGTAGTAATTAAATAAAAAAGGCTGATACTGTTATTAGGTTTTTTAAATTTTTAAGAAAGAACGAAACAATGTTAATAAGGTAATGAGGTACTAATTGGTTTTCTTCACTTTTTAATAATAGCTGTTTAAATAAGTTAAATAGTGAAATAATAAGTTAAAAAGTTAAAATAAACGGAACCGTTATTCGAGGGATTTTGAAATGGAGCTTTGAAAGTTTTCTTACAAATCAAAAGCACAATAGTCTAGTACTAAAACCGGATAAAAATTAAATTTATCACTATTTTTCTTGTTTTATTTCAGAGGGCTTGTCCTAATTAGTTTTTGGGCCAACTTTTACCAACAAATTTTTGTTAGCAAAAATTTTTAAATTTAAATATTGATTTTTCTCTCTTTTTAAAAAAGACTAGTTGACCCATGTGCACAATAAATATATATTAATTCTATATAT